>MPVS01000249.1:0-41330 GCA_001931775.1 Fomitopsis pinicola
GTGTGCGGGGCACAGGCGGCCCCGCTATACATGTCACGGTTCATTGCCATGAATAAAACGGGAAGAAGTTACATCGCGCAGAGACGATAGTCCTGCCATCGAGCGCAGTTGAGTCTCATCTGATACAATGGCGGGATGAGAGGAGTGCACGTACTGAGTACATCTGAGAAGGCCGCGCACGCGACACCATGACATCTTCTCCGTCACAAAGCGCTCCCATCCTCCTTCCCCAGCTCGCCACGCGTCGTTCAACGCATCGCGCTGAGTCGCCATGACCATGAGCTCAATGTTCAGCCCTCGGGGTGGGATATTTTTGAATGTGTCAGTACTCGACAGGACGTCGTCGAGCCTCCGGAGGGCACCATTATCGGCTAGACGCTGGAGGTAGAGCGACATACTTCCAGGCTTCGCGGTGTTGGAGACCCGGAACGAAATATGCACGGAGGAGACGGCACTGGACGTGACTGTGGAGAGCATCGAAGGGACCCAAGAGAAATCGCACGACTGGGGACTGGAGACATGCCCAATCATAATGCTTCTCAGCTCGGAGTGGTTACGGAGGTCGGCGCGTAGGCCTACAAAGACGTGTGTGTCGGTCAGATGTGTATGCGCACTACAGCCATGAATAACTGCTCACCCGCATCAACGTACGTATCATGCGTGACTATCAGCCTAAGCTCGCATAGGGACGAGTGGTAGGCTTCGAGCAGCCGTTGGAACGGCCAGTCCTTGCCTTCTGTCACATCAGAAATGTCGAATGTGATGGTCAGGCATTCTACCGCGGGTATCGCCTCGAGATCGGCGAAGAACGCCGCAATCGGGAAGTCTGTAGATGCGATAACTACTTCACGCAGACCCGCACAGCGAACTGCGTTGAGTGACGACTGCAACTCCTCCTCCCGCAGGCAGACAACGTCGCAGCACACGAACATCCGCACACTGGGCAATGCACCGAGGACATGGGCGAACTGCGAGACAGACTGGAACTCGATGCTCCGGAGCTCGAGGCAAGTGACGATGCGGAATGCGGCGAGGAGAGCGAGATGCTTTGGCTGGACAAGACCGACGCGCCATCTGATATGCGCAAGAGTGAGCCGTTCTAGCCTCGGTAGGAGGCCGGGGAGCATCGCTGCGAAAGTACCGAGGTGGGGTGCCGAGCCACGACTTGCCTTCTGTGCGGCCCGTTTCGGACTGAGCCCGAAGATGGTCACCTGTCGAGCCATCTCGCGAGAGTCGACCTGAGAACGGAGGCGTGCAGAAAGTATACGGACTTGTTTGCTTGAGGCCAGAGAGACGTGCCGCTGGAGGTGGAACTTGGTACGGAGGTACCACGCGTGCGAGACCAATGCACACGATGTCAGGACAGTGCGCCATTCGTCAACCGGATTTGAGTCGGTCACGTAGCGATCATTTCCCGGAAGGCAGCATTCATCCTCGTCTTGTAGTAATGAAACTGTATCAATAATGGTATAGCACACGTCGGTTGGTATGTGTAACATTGTTGTTCGTCCTTCACCATCACATACATCCAATTCAGTGCAAGTCAGGATGAGCACAATACTGCGACGCACTTTGCAGCGTGGTCCCTTTGATGTTGGGTCTGGCGACCTACACACACCAGAAAAGCAGCGTACCACGCACATCATATTCAATGCGCTGGCAAGGGAGTTCAGTAACGATGCAATCTCGGCGACTTCCGGGATTCATGCAGCTTGCAAGATAAGGTTCAGCCACCCGATCCACCTTCAGCGCCACAGAGGAAGTTGAGGATACAAGCGCCGCCGCCGCCGAGCAAGACCATCCGCCCGCCATGGTACGTCCCGCCCCCGACGTCCCCCTTCACACGCATGATGCTGACATTACGCTGTGTAGCCCAAAGAAATCCGCGACATCAAGCAATTCATCGACATCGCCCGGCGAAAGGACGCCTCAGGTGCGTCATGGACCTCTGTGCTCCGGTTGCGGTGTACTGACTTGCGGTGTTCACAGCGGCGCGCATCAAGAAGATTGCGCCCCGGGTAGCAGGCGGAAAGACACGCACAAAGTTCAAGATTCGCTGCTCGCGCTACCTCTACACTCTCGCACTTGATGACCCCGAGAAGGCAGAGAAGCTCAAGGCGAGCCTCCCTCCTGGTACGTCCCTTTCCAGTCATTCCTTCAGGGAGCTTCTCGCACGCTTCCGCTCTTAACTCTTTCTAATCCTGGACTATGCTTCAATCGTTGTCGCTGACCGAACCGCTCGAATAGGTTTGAACATCGTCGAGGTCGAGAGCACACCAAAAAAGAAGTAGGCGCGACTGTCTCTTCTCCCCACTAGCGTTGGGTCTGGGTGTTGTAGGATGGGGTACGGAGCTGGGGATTTGGAGGATGGCCCCGTTGCTCAGGGCACCTTCACGGAGAGTCCGCAGTAGGTGCGCGGACCGACGATGTTGATTGCTATCACTGCTGCTCTACTGCCAGGCATCATCACCATATGCACGTGTATATGCTCCTCATGACATTCATAACATGCACGTTCGAAATTCTTGACAGACCGTCTCCCAAGCTGTCTAGTATCACCAGGGCCGCCCCCTATATTTGTGTGCTACCCCTCGCGCCGTTGAACAACGAAGAGTCAATGGAGGCAAGGGTCAATGATCTGACTTTCTTACTCCCAGCCGTTGCACAATTCTGGTTGGCCACAAATGGTAGAAGCAAGTGAACAAACGATTACTTCACCGTTTGGGGCGATTCCTTCGTACGGATGCATACCGCATGTCTACGGCTCAAGGCCTTGAGGCTTTGAAGAGTTCTCGCTGCCCGGAGTTAATTCCGTGAGTGAAGCAAATAGAAGATGTGATTTCTCGTAGGTGTATAGATTTAGCCGTGTTTAGCAGTAATTTTAGTTAGGGTATGTGACACGAGCATTCCGTATACGAGTCCGAGGACCGGTCCCAGAATGCACGGACTTGCGCTGGCGGGGTTCACTCTACAGGGATGCCTGCGTACTCATCGTAACCGAGCGCAAGATTGAGGTTCTAGGAGGTTATCAGCAAATGCGGAACTCATGAGGACGGAACAGCCCACCTGGAGGCACTGTGTCGCCGCGCCTTTGAGGAGATTGTCTAAGCCGCCCTGTACTTGATGTCACTACCCGCTTGAATTATCCAGAAAGGCAAGATATCACTCACAACGACAACAGCCCGGTCACCCTGACTGTGGACCTGGAATCCACCGACAGTCCAGCCGTGCTTGTTCTCGATATCCTGCAGCACCGGAACGTCCTTTTTGATGGTGATCAGCTTCTCACCGCTGTATTTCTCTTCGTACAGCCCCTTCACGTCCTTCGCGGTGACCGTATCCTTCAGAGGCATGGAAAGAACGGAGATGATCCCGCTGAACCAAGGCGCTACGTTCGGGACGAAGGCGATCTTCATCGGGCTCGCTCCCGAAGCAAGAAGGCGCGACAGGTGGCGCCCTGCCTCGCGTTCGTGGATATGATCAGTGAGCGAGTAGGGTTTGATGCCACCCATCAGGCTCTCCGGGGTAACTTTCGGGGCAGTCGTCGGACGCCCATCCGCGGCAGGCGGGCCCGTCACCGTCCCCGCACCACTGTAGCCCGAGGCGCCGAATACCGTGGGCCACGCGTCGTACTTGAGGTGCTTCAGCAACGGCGCAACGAGCAACTGCGACGAGGTGGCATAGCAGCCTGGGTTCGAGATGCGTTTTGAGGCGCGGATGGCAGCGCGCCCATACAGCTCTGACAACACGACGGATAACGCAAGATATCATTATCTAGTACATTCATACAGTTGGCTGAGACTTCTCACCCGGCAGCCCGTACGTCCACCCGTCCTCAAACCGGTAATCCGCACTCAGGTCCACAACCACGCTGGGCTCGCCGCTCTTGCGCTCCTTCGACCCGCGGTCGACGGCGTCGACGAAGGGCTTGCAGACGCCGTTGGGGAGCGCCATGACCCACGCATCCACCTCGCCGTCCTTCTCCATGCGCTCGACGTCCTCGGCCGATAGGTCGGAATACTTAATCTGCGCCTTCGTGTACCCGTCGAGGGAGTACCCCGCGAGCTGGCGGGACGAGACGTGGGTGAGGTTCAGGTGAGGGTGGGAGGACAGCAGGGTGGTCAACGTCTGCCCAGTGAAGCCTCGTGCGCCGATCAAGGCAAGACGCTTCGGCTCCGTGGAGACAGAAGACGCAGCGGTAGCGTAGCCGCGCGACAAGCCCGGGACAGCTCTCCGCGCAAGGGTCGAGTACGGTCGTGCGCCGCCGGGCGCCGGGCGGTGCGGAGGGGCTGAGGGACCGACCGGGAGGTACGACCGGCTGATTCTGCCTTTCTCCTCGTAGCCCTTAACGATCTTCTCGACTTCCTTCACGTCCTGCACGCCGTACCAGAAGAGGCTCCTGCCCGCGCGCGTGAAGCTCCCATCGGCACGCTCGAAATGCCACGCGCGGTTCTCGTCGTCCGCACGGGCGGTCCAGAACAGCTTGCGGTGGTCCTTCTTAATCGCGTTGAAGACGTTGTCCATGATGCCGTTCATGATGCCGTTGCGCGACGCGAGCAGCTTGGTGAGGACCGGCACTTCGCCCGACGGGTGGGAGACTACGGCGACGACGTCGAGGGGCTCGTCGCCGTAGATGGTGTAGGGGGTCTCCTTCAGGCGGTTCAGGACGCCTGCGACGCTGTCATCGCCGGAGAGTACGTCTGGATCCCGGTCGTGGATGACCTGGCGCAGGCGGTCAGGGCCGACGGACTCCAGAGTACCGTGTCTGAACAGCTTATAGCCGCGGCGGATAAGCGTGCCAGCACCGCTGTCCGTGAAGAGCTCCCTCTGGAGCATGTCAGCCCGGATGACCGCGACCGAAGAAGAGCGTGGAAGGTGGTCCAGTAGTTCCTTGAATTCGCGGAGCTTGAGTTTGGTGCCGTACTTGACCCATGGCTGTTTCATGAGCTCGTCGTATTCCTACATCATCCTCGTGAGGATAGCCCCGCATATGGGACAGATGAAGTAACGCACTTCGTCGAGGTTAATCAGGTCGAGCTTCTCTCCTGTGATACCGTGGAACAAACCACCCTTCTCGTTCAGGAAGACGATCTTTAGGGGCTCGAGCTCCTTTCCGAGCTCCCCAGCAGCAATGTCGGCGTTGACGTTGAGAATCTGGCCTGCGTCGGACTCTGCGAGACTAGTCAAGATAGGGAGTGCTCCTGCCCGGATGGCCGCCTCCAAGGGGCGCTTGTCGACCTTCGTAATCTTGCCGACCAAGCCATACTTGTCCTTGTCCAAGTAGTCCGCAGTGAACACCCCAGAGGTGATGGGACGTGCGCGCGTACCCAGCTTCTCGAGTGCGCCGACGAGCTTGAGGTTCTCCTCCAGGAATACGCGCCGTGCAATCTGCAGTGTCTTCGCATCTGGTACGAAGTCAGTAGCGACCCCAGTGTTGAATGATACTTGTACGTACCAGTGACTCGAATCCCGTCAATGTAGTCCGGCACCACCCCCTCCGCCTCGATGATACTATTGAGCTGCGGACCCGCACCGTGCAGAACGACCGGGTACAAGCCCACCCGGTAAAGGAAGCTCAAGCTGAGCGCGAGCTCGTCAATCTGATCGAGGACCGCGCCTCCGATTTTGATGACCGCAAATTTGGCTGGGTTAGAGGAGTCCGCAGAGGAAGAAAAGATTCTGAGGTACCGCTCGACCTCGCGCTTAGTCCCGATAGAGTAGAGTAGTCGTGTGATAGTGTCCTGCCCGACTATCAGCACAATTTGAAGACATATGCGGGTCACCGGTGCTCACCCTGTCCGTCTGAGCACCCGAGTGTATAGCTCTGGTCAAGGAAGGTGCTCTGCGCTTCACGGCCTGTACCGCTGCTTGACGTCGCCCTGCGACCAGAACAGCACGCTGTGCCCCGCTAGCCCCAATTGCAGCCCTAGATGCGCGACCGACAGCGTACATGGCGAGCAGCGGTGGCGAGGTGGGAGATGGGAGAGAACAAGTCGATTTGCCGCAGACCAAGTCACTGACTCCGGGCGCCTGCCCTTCATTAACTCTGATGCGCAAAAAGCGCCGTACTACGTGGTATATTGTAGTACGTCGACTAGCGATTTCTGCTCATTGGCAATTGTTCTGAGAATCCCCGCAAAGAAAGTAAAAGCGAGGTCTCATTGGACAAAGAGATCCGTCCTATGAGCCGACTACGGCAAGGGGACAAAGCTCAGGCTGCACACGGAGGTACTTACCGGCGAACACCGACCCGACCTTCGTGAATGCAAATGAATTGGTGTTCATGAACCTCAGCGGACCGTACGAAGATCAGTTCGTAGTATTGATATGACTGTGAGACTGGCGTGCATGATACGTAAAGGCATATCCTGCATGTACCGAAGGCATAGCTGTGAAGTCAAGATCTGAGTAAGTATTGATACGAAATCGCACGTGCAAGCCATCCAAGTATTAGAACATAGTCACCCCACAATCTGACGGTAGACTTCACAATTAGTCATAGATACTGCAAGCTAGGAGTGTTTCCTGGTCAAGCTCGTCGAAGGAATAGTTGATGCTCGAGTCCGCGTCCTTCATCTCTTCATCTTCGTCCCCTCCGCCTCCCTCACATGGCTTCACACGCGGCGGTGTGTCTTCAGGAGTGATCGGCGCTGCACTCTTCGCCGCACTCGCGCGAGCAGTAGGCAATTTCGGCGGTACAGGCGCCGCAGTCTGGCCGCCCGCGCCGGACGCAGTCTTCGCCGGGAGCGGCGTCTTGAACGGCTGGGAACACGTCGGCGAGCCCCCCTTTCTGTTGGGCCGCATGCCCAGGGCCTTTTTCTTCCCGACAGTCTGCACAGGCCGCGGAGGAGGCATAAGGGGCTGCGATGGACCCGCCGCAGCCGTAGGGGCAGGCCCTCTGCACGACCGGGGCGGGGGATCGTCCGCAGGTGGTGTCAGCTGCACATGCGGCGGTGAAGCGAACGGTACTGGGGGAGGCGGCATGGCCAGTCCTGGTGGCGTTGCCTGTGAAGGCCAGGTATTGCGAGGCGGCGGTGGGTTCTGCCGTTCATTGAATCCCGTTGTAACGACTGGGTGTCCGGAAGGAACACGTATCCGCTCTTCACGCGCGTTCGCAGAAGGACGTGCGTCCTGATCTACACCAGCATCTCCGTGGCCCCTCGACGGCGCACCCACCCCTCGTGTACGGCGCTGATCCTTCGCTTCCGTGACTGTTCTCCCGCCGCCCCTCTCAACGCCGTGGTTCCTGATTGAAGAAAGCGGCTCTCGACGATCAATGTTGACCCGCTGAACTTTGAAGGCAGCCTCCTCGCTGCTCCGCGGGCGCTTTGTACCCTGCTTCTTCTGTATCTGCGCCCGCTCTCGCGTCAATTCTTGAACACTAGCCAAGGTCTCGTCGACCATGCCATCAAAAGCCTTGACATGGGTTAGAGGCAGTCCGTCCACCTGAGCTTCCGGGGTCGGTGGAGATGCAGAGTTAGGCCGGACCGTCCGCAAATTGGTGCGCAACGTGGACGATGAAGCTCGGCGCACAGTTGATCCCGATTGGTGCTGTGGTTGGGCACGTCCTGGTTGTGGGTTGTATTCTCCTTCCTCCAAACCTGACACTTCGGTTGATGAAGGTCCTGGAACAGAGGGTGAATTTGTGGCTGACGAGATCGAACGAGATTGAAAGGGAGACGAATCAAGCAGGCAGGACGCTGAGCGACCTATATATGAGGCGCACCCATGATGTGGATGGGTTCAGAGCTGTTCCGTCTATCCGAGCTAGAGGAGTCGCCGCCGTTAGGAGTACACGCTCTGACAGGTACGAGGGTGCCACTACCAAAGATGGCCGTTCACCTCGTCACCGCGGTGGGGACGTGGTTCGCGTGAGCTAGGTACGTACAAGAGGTCCTGGTATCTAGCCAGAGAAATGAAAGAGTTTGAATTCGGGCGGAAGCAGCTCCACGCCAGCGTGAGCGCACCACTCACAAAGAGTGAAGCTATATATCACGAACGCGGATTTTATTAGATTGACTTGAAGCTCGCACCTGCATCCAAAAAATGCGAGTTTCTCTCCGCATGTTTGAAGAAAGGAGCAGGTTGCGTCTGCTTCCATGCGACATGCCCTTCGACCATCGTACTGCCGATCGGAGGATATGTGTCGATCTCCATCCTCGCGCTCCACCAACCCGGGATTAACACGAGTAGACTTGTGCTGGCTGCCTGAGTATAGAGGGGAGTACCTAATGGGTACTAGCTATGGGAGTGGCATGTAGTAGAATCCAGGAAACGTAGCGAAATTCAGAATGCGAACAGGGCGCTGCGACGCGCTAAGTCACGTGGTCCGTACGCGACGGTGGCGGATCTGACGATCTGCTCGCGTTGTGCACACCAAAGCTCTCGGAATTCGATGATTCCAAGTACATATTATGGCCGTCTTTCTAGTTTATCAAATAACTCATACGTATATGTATGAACGCAGCAGTATCATTTTATCCTCCGAATGGTGGACTCGTTGAATAATATGGCACTCGGACTCACCGAGCACGTGGCAATTGAGTAGATGCATATTGCCTGATTTGGACAACCACGACTCGTCGCTCTGTACGCGGTTGAACTTCGAGTTCACCAACTCCTATCTGCTCCCCTTCCTCTCGCAGCCTCGCCGTGCGGTACCTTGCACGGCAAAATGCCTCCTCCCCGACTATCTCAGAGTGCGGAGGCCGCAAGAGCAGCCGCGCTACAGGCCGAGTTCAACGAGAAGAAATGGGTCTGGGTTCCGGACGACAAGGAGGGCTACTTGGCCGGATGGGTCGCCAAAGAGGAGGAGGACATGGGCGAAGTAATAATTGCCTCTGGAGGAGAGGTGCGTGTGTTGCCACTTACCCAGTTGCAAAGAGCTGACGCTAGGACGAAGATACGAAGGCTACCGCTATACGCGCTCTCGAAGATGAACCCGCCCAAGTTTGACCGCGTCGATGATATTGCAGACCTGACATTTTTGAACGAAGCAAGCGTTGTACACAATCTACGTCTAAGGTACGGTTCTGGTGCTATCTATGTGAGTACCCTTCTCTCCCATACGCAGACCATTGTCCTCGAGCATCCGTCCCACCACGCACCGCGGAGTGAATCTTGAGCCGCTTGAGCATCCTTTCCCTGCATGTTGGAGATGTGTCATACTCCGCAGGCGTAGCCATACTTTACCGACATCATTCCTGGAAACCCATGGAGGGCAGGCTAGATGCTGCAGAACCTGCAGTGCTGAGGAGCTGGGCAGAATGTCTTGTTCTGCTTTTCCACCCGCTAACAATGCATCGTAGACATACTCTGGCTTATTCTTGGTAGCTATCAATCCATACCAGCATCTCCCCCTATACTCGGACGCCATCGTCCACCAATACCGTGGCAAGCGGCGGGACGAGAACCCGCCCCATATATTCGCCATCGCTGAGCGAGCATGGATCAACATGGGCGAGGAACGCGAGAACCAAAGTATCCTGATCACGTATGTTCAATCCGTGTTCAGAAGACGTTGTCTCTGTCCTGACGCGCGTCCAGTGGCGAGTCGGGTGCAGGCAAGACGGAGAGCACGAAGAAGGTCATACAGTACCTCGCAGCCATCGCAACCGACGCACATCCACCCCCGTCACACTCGCAGTCACCCTCACTCACCCATTCGAATTCGTTCAACGCCGTCATGCCGGCGTCAGGCCTGCCTCGGAGCAGCTCATTTCGGAAGCACGGCAAGGGCATCTCTTCGTCTAGTTCAGGCTTCACCGCGAAGGACCGCCTTGGCCTTCTCGAGCGCCAGATCCTCCAAGCTAATCCAATCCTCGAAGCGTTTGGCAACGCACAGACTCAGCGGAACAACAACTCAAGTCGGTTCGGGAAGTTCATCCGGATCAGCTTCTCCCCCGATGGTAGTATAGCGGGAGCTAACATCGACTGGTACTTGCTTGAGAAGAGTAGAGTCGTAGTCCGCAGTGAGGCGGAGCGGAGCTTCCATGTATTCTACCAGCTGATGGAGGGCGGTGGCAGTCTGAAAGGTAGGGTGCGCGGCATGCCCGTCTGACGGTGTGCTCACTTGTAACTTTCTACAGACACGTTACTCTTGGATGGCGATCTCGAGAATTACGAGTATCTCAATAAGAGCCGGCGAGAAGTCGACGGAATCGACGACAAGGAGGAGTGGGCGTTGCTGAAGGTACGAAGGATGGCAGTCCTACGCGTGGACCGTGCTAAGCGGCCGTGATAGAATGCGTTGGAGACGGTCGGCTTCACTGCCGCCGAGCAGCTCGACCTGTTCCGCATCGTTGCGGCTATCCTGCACATAGGCAACATCACGATCACAGAGACACGCTCAAACGACGCGGTCATGCCTGATCCCTCACAAGCGGAGCGTGTTTGCCACCTCCTGGGTATTCCCGTCCCGGAGTTTACGAGGGCTGTGCTCAGGCCGCGCGTTCTTGCTGGGCGCGAGTGGATCACCCAGGCCCGGACGCAGCAGCAAGCGTTGGACGAGCTCTCAGCGCTCTGCAAGACGCTCTACGAGAAGTCGTTCGGGATGCTTGTCGACCATATCAACCGCGCCCTCGACCGCCCGTCATCGAAGTCGACGTTCATCGGTGTGCTCGATATCGCCGGCTTCGAAATCTTCGACGTCAACGGGTACGAGCAGCTACTGATCAACTATACGAACGAGAAGCTGCAGCAGTTCTTCAACTACCACATGTTCACCCTCGAGCAGGAGGAGTACACCCGCGAGGGTATTGAATGGGACTACGTCAACTTCGGGCTGGACCTCCAGCCCACGATCGACCTGATCGAGACGAGCGGCAACGCGATCGGTATTCTCAGCCTGCTCGACGAGGAGTGCATCATGCCCAAGGCGACGGATCTGACCTTTACGAATAAGCTGAATACTCTTTGGGCGAGCGAGCCATTGCCGGGTGAGGTGTCACATCCGGGGAGCTCGAAGTACGAGCCGGCTCGCTTCGAACAGGGCTTCATCATCAACCACTATGCCGGGCGCGTCGAGTACCGGACCGACGGCTGGCTGGAGAAGAACAAAGACCCGCTCAACGATAACCTCACGCGCGTCCTCGCAGCCTCCTCTGAACGCTACGTCGCGTCGCTCTTCGCAGAGTTCGGCGAGGCGCCGTCCCTCGTGGGTGCGCTGACGATGGGCAAGAAGCGCCTCACGAAGAAGGGTGCATTTAGGACGGTCGGCCAGCGGCACAAGGAGCAGCTTGCGGGCCTCATGGCCCAGCTCCAGGCGACCCAGCCGCACTTTGTCCGCTGCATCGTCCCCAACACGCACAAGAAGCCGGGGCGCGTCGATGTGCCGCTCGTGCTCGACCAGCTGCGGTGCAACGGTGTGCTCGAGGGCATCCGTATCGCGCGTCTCGGATACCCGAACCGGCTCCCGTTCGTGGAGTTCCGCCAGCGCTACGAGGTGCTCACCCCCGGCGTCATCCCGCGCGGGTACATGGACGGCCGGAAGGCGTGCCTGCGTATGGTCGACGCGCTCGAACTCGACAAGGCGAACTTCCGCATCGGCACATCGAAGATCTTCTTCAAGGCGGGCGTGCTCGCCGAGCTCGAGGAGCGCCGTGATGCCCTGCTCTTCGATATCTTCTCGCGGCTCCAGGCGGTGGCAAGGAAGTGGACGGCGAGGCGGCAGATGAAGAAGATCCTCAACCGCGCCCTTGCTGTCCGTACCATTCAACGGAATGCCCGCGTGTACGGCGAGTTGCGTGATTGGCCGTGGTGGCAGTTGTACACGAAGGTAACAGATCTACTCATGGGCCTGCTTGTGTAGGCTGAGTTACTGACCGGAAGCCCAGGTCCGACCTCTGCTTGCCGCGACCCGCAATGACGACGAGCTTCGGAAGAAGGAAGCTGAGCTTGCTCTCGCCAAGGAACGTGCCGAACGCGACCAGCGCGAGAAAGAGGCGTTGGAGAGCCTCAAGATGCGTTTAGAGTCTGACAAGCGTAAGGTTGAGGACGACCTCGAGGCAGAACGAGCTCTAGCATTGGACAAAGACGCGCTACTGGACCGTAGCAAGAAACGAGAGGCTGAACTCGAGGAGGAAGTGGCGGCATTGCAGGCGGATCTCGACACCCTCGACTCTCAACTTGATAGAGCCCTCAAGCTCCAGAAGGAGAGCGAGGAGAAGCACGAGACCCTTCGGCAGGCATTCGACCAGGCGGCCGAGCACCTTGTGCGACTTGAAGCGGAACAGCAAGACTGGGAGAGTCGAGAAGTTGAACTCAACGAGCAGCTTGATTTCGCTCAAGAAGAAATCGACGCGATCAAGGGCGAGCGGGATAACCTGGAGAAACTCAGTGACGAGCTCAAGAACCTCGTAGCTCAGAAAGAGGAGGATTTAGCTCGTACTAAGGAGAGGATGGAGTCGACCCTCTCCGATTTGGGGACTAAGCTCACTACGGAGTCGAGGAACAGGTATGGATGCACTCACTTAACCCGGCCATTGCTGACTGAGTCTGCTAGGGATGCGCTTCGTGAGAGGGCCGATAATTTAGAGGGAGAGGCCCGGCAGGCCAAGCAGCAACTTGCAGAGTTAGCGCGCACGGCGACTGACTACTCGGCGATGATCAAGACCAAGGAGGAGGAAGCAGACCGCCTGTCTGACGATCTAGACAAGTCAAAGGCTGAGCGTGGTCGCTTGCTCAAACAGATCACCGAGTTGCAGGGCAAGGTAGACGCCTTAACTGCTGAGCTTTTGGCGCAACGTAGCGATCGCGAGCGCGATGCTGGCGCCCAAGCTAAACTCCAGGAGGAGCTCGACGAACTGCGCACTGTACTAGCAGCGAAGACTAACGAAGAGACACGCCGCTCTGAGGTAGAGAAGAGCAAAGAGCAGGAGCTCGGTAATTTGCGCGCACAGGCGAGCAAGCTGTCACAAGAGCTTGAGGAGGCACGAAGATCTGCGTTGGAGGGTCAGACCAAGCTCAAGGTTGATCTCGACACCCTCACTCGGGAGCACGCATCTTTGGAGAAGAGTCATCGCTCACTGTCCGAGCGAGAACAATCGATCCGTACTGAGCTCAAAGCGAACGAGACGTCCCTAGCAGAGGCTGTCAAAGCGCGACGCAGCCTAGAGTCGGACTTGCAGGCTATTAGGACTCGTCAGATCGATACGGACAGTCAGCTGGCTGAAGTACTGAAGGAGAAGGAGGTCAGTCGCTCGTTGCGACCACAGCACAGAGCTAACACGGTGTCAACAGCATCTTGAGCGCCAACTTACGACGATGCAGAGCAAGTTCGAGGACTCCGAAGACGTCGTCCTCCAGCTCGAACGAGACAAGGGCGCGCATGATCGTCAGCTGGAGATGCTCAAGAAGCAGCTTAGCGACGAGTCGGCGAAGCGGAGCCAGCTCGAGAAGTCGGTCTCCTCCCAGAAGCAGGAAATCGCGAGGTTGAAAGACATGAACATCAAGCTTGACCGCGAGCTGAACAAAGCACTCACCGATCTGAAAGCGCGAGAGTGGGAGGTCAAGCAGCTGGAGGCTCGCCAGGATAAGACGATCGTGGAACACGTTCACGTCTTGGAAGAAGCCAAGCGTGTTACCGACCGACAACTGCAGGACGCTCAGGCAGAGCTGCAGGCGAGAGAGGCGTATATTCGATCCCTTGAGAAAGCCCGAAGCAAGTTCATGATCGAGGCGGAGGACCTCGTTCGGGACCGGGAGAACGAACAGTTGCAGCTTCGCGCTAAGGACAAGAAGATCAAGGCCGAGGAGGACAAGGCCCTCCAGGCTCTTGCAGCTCTCGAGAAGGAGCGTCGAGCGAGAGAGGCTGCAGAGCTTCACGTCAAGCGCTTGCAGAACGATTTGGGGCTTACGCAAAGCCAGGTATCTGACGCCGCTCTGCAACTCGCCAACGTTCAGAAGGCGAAGGATAACCTTGAACTTGAGCTTACGAGACTTGCTGACGAAGCTGACGCGCCCAATTCCGCTGCGAAACTGCAGCGCCAATACGAAGCTCGGATCTCTCAGCTGGAAGAGCAACTTCAAGACGCTGAAGCCTCGAAGACTACGGCCGCCAGGATCAAGGAGCATGTCGATCGCCAGCATGCCGAGATACGCAGGTTGATCATGAGTAGTGGTCCCAAAGACGACTCCTTCCGCTCCCGCCTGCTCAGGGAGCTCGAGCTTGCGGACGAGGAGATGGAGAGAGAGATGTCCGTTCGACGCCACACCACTGGGTCAGATGTTCGCTCGCTCGCTAGCCTCACCCCGTCAAAGCGCTCGCTCGCACAAGCCAACGGTACGCCTCGCTCTCGTAAAGACTCCCATCCCGAAGCTGCTCGTCTTCAGGAGAATAGACAGGCACAAGTCAACACACTGAAGCAACAGGTGCAGATCCTAGAGATTCAGGTAGCCGCGTCGACTCGCGTACGGCAGTACCTCGAACAATCTCTGCGAGAAATGACTGCTGAGCTTGAGAACTCCGACGGCTCAAAGCAGTCGCTTGAGCAGTATCGCGCTCGCCTTGCGAAGGAGAACGCCCGGCTCGCAGAGCTACTCGAAGACGAGGCAGAAGCTAGGCGCGCAGCTGAGGCAGCCCAACTGAACGGTGTTCAGGCGATGTGGGATAAGTTCCAGGCAACTATCCAGCAGGAGCGCGAGAGCTACACAAGGCTTGAGGAGTCTCGCAAAGCCTTAGTTGTCCAGCAACGCGCAGCAGCCGTTGAGCTCGAAGATCAGCGTCGACAGGTCCAGGAGCTCTTGACGACGAAGAAGCAGATGCAGGCTGAGCTTGCAGATCTCAAAGATCGACTGGAGGTAGAGATTGTAGCCAAGAACGGCGAATCGAGTAGGTCAAACTACTTAACTCCGCCATCGTGTACTCACCCACTTGTAGACGCCAGGCGAGAGCTTCAGTCACGTCTCCAAGAGCTAGAGATCACTTCTTCCGCCTCTTCTACAATCCACTCTGGTGAGCATTAGCAGGAACCATTTGACTGACGCCCTGACACATTACTGGACACAGAGCTTCAAGAAGCCGTTGAGACTTATAAAGTCAAAGTGGAATCCTACATCAAGAAGCTAGAGGAAGCCGAGATTGCAAAGGCTAAGATTGCCCGTGCAGAGTCAATATGTACGTCCGGTCATGTCCCCCGCACAGACTAGCGACTGATATGTTTTCAAGCTCGGCGTGCGCTGGCGGACGCGGAGAAAGCTCATGCGGATACCGTCGCTGAGAGGAATGCAGCAGAGGAAAGACTCCAAACTGCCGAGGAGCGCATTCGTGATCTCGAGGCCAGGTTAGATGAAGAAGGGCGCGAATCGTCTGACTTGGAAGTCCTGCGACAACGTCTGGCGGAAGAGATGGAAGACGAACGCAAACAGCACCAAGAAGAGCTATCAGAGCGTGACTTTACCGCGGACCAGACGCGCAAGAAGTACCAGGGTAGGTTGTCCACTGTCTCCAGGTGACGATATAGCATGCTCATGTGAACGGTATGAAGCGGAACTCGCACAGTTGAGTGAAGGTAAGCGCGTGGCATG
The DNA here is from genome assembly GCA_001931775.1 of Fomitopsis pinicola. Classification (NCBI taxonomy): domain Eukaryota; kingdom Fungi; phylum Basidiomycota; class Agaricomycetes; order Polyporales; family Fomitopsidaceae; genus Fomitopsis; species Fomitopsis pinicola. Next base: position 15,526 of record MPVS01000249.1, read on the forward strand.
TAGCTTTGATCCCCTTCTAACAACTGTGGACGCTCAGAGCTGCAATCACAACGCGACAGTATGAGTAGGCTACGCGAGGAGAACAGGAAGATCCGGTCAGACTACGACGAGCTGCAGCTCCGCTTCGACGAAGAGGTGTACAACGGTGGCTCGTGGAAGAAAGACAAGGAGCGCCTAGACACTAAGATCCAGGACCTCACGAAGGCTTACGAGTCCTCGACTGCCGCGCAGGCTGAACAGCAATCGCAGATCGTCTCTCTGCACTCGCAAGTTCGCGAGCTGCGAAACGTGCTGAACGATGCCGAGGCGGATCGTGCACTTCTCCAGAAGGCCAGGCGTGCACTTCAGGCGGAGCTCGAGTCGATCAAGCTTGACTCTGTGGACACCAGTAAAGTCTCATCCGACACAGAACTGCAGAGGCTAAGGCTCGAGAAGCAAGACCTGGAACGTTCCTTGGAGGAGCAAGATGATCGAGTGGCAATGGCGTTCGAGCGGATGAAGAAGGCAGAAGGATATGCGACAGAGTGTCAGGTCGAGCTTGGCAAGACCCGAGTGGAGAACTCAGAGCTGGACAAGCTGAACGTACGTTGCTCGTGCCGGCTGATGTTCTTGCTTGAGGCCTAACACGTGGGTGCTCCTTGATAGGCCAACCTCGAGAAGCAGATTAAGGAACTCAACTTGCGCATCGTCGATCTCGAGACGAGGTCACTCAACGTGCCACGACCGTCGTCGACCACTTCCCGCCGGCTCGAGAGCCGCATCGAAGAGTTGACAAACCAACTCAACCAAACCTCCAAAGATAGCTCGCGCCTCCACCGCTCCGCCGATAAGACTGCGCGCGACGCGAAGTTCCAGCTTGCCGAAGCAGAGCGGCAACGGCAACGGATGGAGGAGGAAGTTCGTTCGTACGAGGGCAAGATCTCGAGCATGAGGCAAGCAATGGATGAGTTGGTGAGTTTTGGTGTACGGCCATACGATCGGCTCCGACGGCTTATACGAATGTAGCAAACGTCCGAAAACACTCTCCAGCTAGCCAAGCGCCGTGCAGAACGAGAGAATGCCGACCTACGCCAGAAAGCACTGAAGTAAGTGATGCTGCTATGTGTAACTGTCCCATGTCCCTGACTTGCGCCGTGTAGCTTGGAGAGGGAAATCGAGCGACTCAGAAGTCGCCTCGAACGTCCTGCTTCGTCGGTCATGATGAGCTCACCATTGAGCTCGCCTAGGAAGTGACCCGTGTTCATCACGTGTATCCCCTCGGCCTCCCTACCCCTCCTCTGTGTATGGCTATAGCAGATGGACATGTACGTCTCTATATACCTCATCGTTCCGCTTTCCCTTTCGTTACCGCACGTCGTCCGGTTGGCCAGCTCCTCCAACGCCTGGAGTATGTCACTCAGCTGGTGCTTCACGCATGTCAACTCTTGACCATCCCCCTGTGTAATATTACTGCCGCCATGCCACTATGTTGCATCTACTCTTCCTACGTCCACTACGCTGACGACGCCAGTGATCCTTTGCTTATGACTGCTCATGACACGCATTACGCATATTGTTATCGACTTTGACAACGGATTACCATGTCTGTATTTCCAATGCTATCTTGCTCGAGGACACCTATAGCACTGACCAGCCATAATTATGTTCAAGCGCTGGCTGCTCTCGGCCGCAATTAAACACTATTCTTCAGTACTTCCCCTCTGCTTGTCGGTAGCAAAACCATCCTAGACATGTTGCTCAAGCTACAAGGAGCATATAAATCACCTTTATCGAATCTTATCTTGCTGGTATGAGCGATCCATCGCCCAAACACGAAAACGTCATGTCAATACTATAGTAGTCGAATTAAGTGCGCTGGGTCTATCTTAGGCGCTGTGAGAAGATAATGATGAGTAAGTAAGAAAGATCATTGATACTTGATAATCCTACTTACTGTTCTTATGCTGCACATCAGTAACCAATAGTAACTACCATTTACTGGTAATAAGGGAGCAACAATACTGCGCAACCGGCCACAAACCTTCCGTTCGTCCTCTCATCATCGTCCTCTCACCATCGTCTACCCCCGGTCTTACGATGGGCGACAAGTGCCCTAGGATCAACGTGTCGATCCCTACGGAGAGCAACTCCTTCAAGCGATCCTTCGACGAGCTTGCACTAGACCTCAACAACTCCATCGACCGCAGCGAGGGTAGTAGCGTCAGTGGCGAACGTAACAAACGTGCTCGTGGTGAGAATATCGCTCGTTCTCCTTCTCCGTCGCAGAATAGTGGATCTTCGTCGTCGGTCACGATCCCCTCACGCAGAACATCGGAATCGGACGAAGATGGCCCACCATCTACCGTAGAGATGTCTACCGAAGCCGACAACGTCTACGCTCCGATGGAGGGGGTCGAGCCCTCGCCCTCCATCGCTGGCCCATCGCCTCGTGTCTCCCCCGTGTCTGAACAGCGCGACCACTTCAGACTATCCATGGAGCGTTTCAATGCTTTCGACAGCAACATCGCCGTTCTACGGCACTATGATTCACCGATTCCGGGTCCTAGCCTCCCTCGAGCACCCCGTACCCCACTAGCAGCACTGGATGACCTACCGCCTCGCACGCTAGAGATACCACCAACACCGACCCTGAACATCGTTGGGCGCTCTAGGCCATCTAGTCCCGCCTCAACTAGCACCTTGACTTCCCGCTTGAGTGCGGTACCACCCGCCCTTCCTGCCCTGGCAACAGTGATAAATCCACCCGAATGGTACAGCGACTTTGATGCCTTGATGTTTGGGGAAGCGTCGCTACATGACATTCTGAATCCACGCGACCGTGCACAGTCGTCTGTTCGTGTACGCAACGCACCGCGCCCCAGGGAATCAGATATATATGGCGATCACGCACACGAGTCGAGGGATCAGCCTCATGCGTCAACTTTCGGTGAGTGGATATCCCATGAACGCTGTAGCTCCTGCTTGACCGCGCCACAGCGTCTGAGCGTCGACGAGTACACCCCATCAGTCCCGAAGAAGCTTTGCGAAGATTGCGGGACATACAACAGTCGCTCGAGGAGTACCTACAAGGGACGTCGACATCGTTGGAGTTGCCACCTACCAGTAAGTACAAATCAACTAGGCTTATTTTTCATGATAGTAACACCGCTGCAGCGAGCCCGTTGTCTCCGGAGCTAGCTGACATGTCTTCCCATCACTATCGTGACGCCGGTCATGGCAGCTCAGAGGCGGACTCGTTAGCTGCGGAGCTTTCCCTCATCCGGGAGGTGTTTCGACGTTTGCAGGCGAGAGCGCGTCAGATCGAGGCAATTCAACGCGAGCGGCAAGACGCTGGGACTGGTGCGGCTCCTGCAGTGCGATCCGCCTGGGTCACTCTAACGAGAGGACCAGAACCTCGTTCACAGGCTGACACCGAGGCAGGAGAAGGACCTTCTACAAGTCGTCCTGCTTCCCTTGGTATGTGATTGCCTGATCCTCAACGCCCTAAGGTTACTGATACCCTTCTAGATTCCCGACCGACCTCGGATCGCCTCTTTGGCCGTGAAGATGCCTTGTATCCACCATCGCTCGCGGCATCAAACCGACGCCGTCGGTCCTTCTATAATGCACGCCCAGGTGGATCGAACTCGCTCATGTCAGAGAACGCTTCGGAGATTCGAGCTAGACGAGCTCGCGAGCAGGTCGATTCACTTGCAGCCAATCCGCGCCGCTCCAGCGATGATTGGTCAACAACAGACTGGAGGGGATTGGCGATGAGCAGCCACGGCCGGGCGAGTCCTGTCGGTGAACCCCTATTCACTCCTGTAGACTGGTCCCTTCCTAGTTTCAGAGGATCAACTGTCACAGGCGACGCGGAATCTGCAGGGACCGCAAGACCCCAGGCTGAGCGTTCGAGGCCGATACCTCTCGAACCACAGGTCCGCGACCCATTTGACTCCTGGTCGTCGGATCTCTGGTTCTCTCCCGACGACGCCCCGCGCAACATCTCCCTCAGGCGGCACCGCGGCCCACCTCATCGCTCCTTATCCGAGCTCTTCGCGCCCCCCAACGAGCCATACCCAGGGCCTGATGAATCGCTCTATGACAGGACCAACCCGCTCACCCTCCTGCGAGATCCAACTCACCGGTCTCGCGATCCCCGGGGATGGTTCACCAGCGACTCTCGTGCCCCAGCTGCCGCACCTACGGCGCAACCCCACGTTCGACCGCCGAGCACAGTCAACGCGCGTAGGGACTATGCAACGCCGTTTGATACATCCGATGTTACATCAGGTGTGGATACTATATTGTGGAGACGTTTCGATCCCGTCGCTAGTGCTTCGCGGAGGGCAAACGCTGACCGGGATACGGATACCTCGACTCATGACAGTCTGGAGGCCAATAGTCGTCGCAGGCTCTCGCGGCTCTTAGCCCTGCGAAACATGCGTAGCGATGCAGTGCCTGAACGCGATGGCCCACCGTCACGCTCGCCAACCCGGACGACGGCTCCTGCCTCGGTGTATGACTACGATTCCCGCTCGGACAGCGATGATTTCCATCACAACGCAAGAGCGGCACTGCGGGCACCCAGGCCCAGTATCTTTGATTCACCGCCTAGGCCAGCGTCTCGTGCCGCCCCGTCTACTACGGCCTCGTTACGTCGCATGGCGCCGACAGCCCGACCAACCGCTGCAAGGGAGGCCGCTGCGAGGGCCAACCCTACTCCGCGTTTCAATATCGAATCTTTTCACCAAGGCCCCTTTCGAGCGACCATCCAACGTTCCCTAGAAATGCAGAACCAGCAGCGCCAGGGGGCGCATCCATCGACGCGCGACCCCGGAGCTCCCTCGTTGCCACCGCTCCGTTTTCAGCGTGACCGTGACGAACGTCTCGTGAGTGCTATGCGTCAGAGTAATATGCACGTTTCTTACCACGATTACAGCCGTCTCTGCAGAGTTTATCGCGTCCCTACGAGAGCACAAATCCTGCAGACGCCACGACATCAGATCCATACCATTTGCATTCAATGTTGGATGGTCCTTCTAATTACGACTGGGACTCTTTGTTGCAGCGCACCATGTCGCAAAGACAATCATCCGCCGAAAACCTCCACCAACATGAGAACGACTCTGAAAACGGGCGTGTGTGTCCTGTACATGGTGTCGTGCACGATCTAGACGAGCCCATTACCCCGTTGGACCAGGTCGAGAGGCCACGGGATGATGAGATACCGGGTGCTCCTCAATTGCCAAGCTGGCGGCGCCCTGTCCCCTCAACGTCGTCTCCATGGCAAGAACTACCGACATCGGTCGGGCTCCACAATCCTCGGCGCCCAATGGCGAGCCTCTGGGATTCTCTGGTGAGCACATTTCCCCCCCACCGATCATTGTTTTGTCAATGCAAATTGCGTTTCAAGCACTCCACTGAGCCCGGCCAGTCTGACCGAGCGACTGCGCAAAGTCGCAATGGAGAAGGTAGTTCTCAAGCAACTGGCACAGGCGACAACAGTAACCGCGAGGGACCCCGCCGGATAACATCGCGCTGGCGTGCCTTGCGTAGACGCGATCTCGAACTGCTTGACTGGGATCATCCTGCGGAACTCTCTCGACGCTTTTCTCTATCCCGATATGGACCTCGGGGACGACCCTTTGGTGACTACATGGTCAGTGCATGATATCAAATCCGATGGCCTAGCTAATGGACTTTCTCGATGTTTAACATCCTCACGGCCCACAGAGAGACGAGGACCTCGACACGTCTTACGAGGCCCTTATGGAGCTCTCGGGCCTACTGGGCGAAGTGCGGCCTCGTGGTTTGTCTGAACAGGCCATAGCCGCCCTTCCTAGCGGTACATATAGCGAATGGGCGACGCCGGGCGAAACCGAAGAGCGCTGCCCCATCTGCCTCGACGATGTGCGTACCTCTGCTATCTATTTGCTATGCTACCGTTGACCGGACCTCACCAGTATAATCCTGAGGACCCCGTCCTGAAGTTACCGGCGTGTTCTCATTGGTTCCACAGAGGCTGCCTCGAGGTAGGTGTACCCTCATCAAAAGGACAGATAGTGTGGCTAACCCCACCCGTCTAGCAATGGCTCAAGAGTGCTCGTACGTGCCCAGTTTGTCGCGGGCGCGTGGGCAGTTCAGACGCTCGACACGGATTGCGTCCGTCTGTGTCTTCCAGCTCTGCTGGGCCTAGCACTGGCTCTAGTGCGAACCCTCCCGCTGGTCGTAGGCGCCGCGGTGGTTATCCCCCACGTATTAGGCCCCCGCGTCCGGACGACAGACGTGAGGGTGGTAACGATAGTGATGGCGACGTGCCACCATTTCCTCTCCCTCCATGGCGCTATAGCTGAACTTTGGGCAACGAATAGATAGGCTCATCTGCGGTTGGTCGACAGTAGTTTCCTTGGCGTACTTTCTTGACTTTGATGTTTTCTCGTTACTCCATCGCTTGTCTTGCCTACGCCTTGTCGATATGTTGTATGTAACCAGTATATGCACCAATATATGTTATGCAACCCGTCAACGTCCATTAGGACTCGGTAGGATCTGTAAAGCCAAGGTAAGGCAGGCACAACGATTTGCGCCATCAGTTGGCGGACTCGGAGTTCTACCTTCCTGGATGCCTGCGTACTGCTCGAAAATTGTACCCTCACGACGAATCGATATCCTCCCTCATCAGCACAAGGCAGTCTGGTCATATTTTCTGAACAAGCACATGATGCAGCCTCACGAATCTTTGGTAGACCGTGTCATAGTGGATCTGATACTGCCGATGTGACAAAGAATCGTTGGGTCTCATGCTAGACGAGCAATCTTTGAGCGTCTCAGCGCGTAGCATGGATACAAGTTCTCACCTTCATAGTAGTCCGCCGCCATGAGCCTGAAAATTTGTGAGCATGGCAACGGAGTATACAGTGCAACGAGGTAGACGTACAAGTCAAGAGCGATCTCGGGTTGCAGACGTTCTTGAAATTCTGGTGTTTCCTTCTGCGGCGAGTTCTGGTACAGGGCCTTGTATGACAAGTACTCGCACAGCTTCTCTACGATTATTCCTCTGTATCATGACGAGCAGCGCATCCACTTCAGAGGCAAAAATCAGATGGTGATAGGATTGCTCACCGTTCGCTGATCATACAAGTGTTGGTGGCGGCCTCGGCGAAGTTGCCTGTGATCTCAATGAAGCCATCGAGCAACAATAAGACTGTGAGTGCGTTACACACTTTCTTCGTTCAACATATTTTTCAGGGTGCCGCTGTTCATGGCTACCTTGCGACGAATGAGGAAGGTGTATCCGTCGTTACTGATCAGCCTGACCCAGTCATTATCTGAGGTCGCAGGGGCAGCGTTCCCTTCGGCCTACAAAACCACTTATCGTTAACATCAGGAATGATGTACATACGTGTTCCTCTACCATTGCGGTTGAATCGCCCAGAATGAGTGAGAGTCCAGGTGATTGTTTACAAACAAAGAACGTTCTGCATGAGCCACACCGCCGGACTCGGAGCGCGGGATACAGGCGTCTATGCGATCGTCCATTGGCAACAGCTATTAGCCTTGAGACTTGCTTGAGACTGATCAAGAACTTGAGACTCATGGCCACTTCCATGCAGTGAGTTCTATGCAAACGAGTTGAACTATCTTGGTCGGCCTCTAATAATGCACATGCGTAGGAAATAGAGTAGTGTACTCAGTCAACCAGGAAGTTTCAGCACGCTAACGTCCACTAATGTGCATACAGCGAGCAAGGACGGCGGAGCAGTGCGCAGCATCCAAAGCCTCGGGGGCGGTCAGTCTCCTGCCCATCCGCCTTTGGGGATTAGGTGTCAAATCATCAATCTCACAAACGGTAGTGTTACATGCCTATCCGAGAACAGTAGAAACCATGTACTGTACGTATGTGAAAGCGGCCAGCGTGCAGGTGAATGCGCGTGCGCGCGATGGGGCATAAGAATGCGAGCTGCGGAATCGCGCAGAGGAGAAAACCAAATGACCTAGCGCAGGCTGTCAACGAAATTAGAGATATTGGACCAGTACCCCTGCTGCACGCAAGTGTCGTCTAGCGAGCAGGTTAGCACATCATCAACCTGCACCCTTTTCACAACACTCACTGTGAGTCCCCCTCTCAAACTCCACGAACTTGGAGTACCCGCCGGAGCCCTTCCCGGAGAGCGTGCGCATCTGCACGATCTCCCAGAGACCCTGCATGTGTTCACGTGGGACGACCTCGTCACACACGCCACTGAGCATCAGGATCGGGATGTTGCGCGGGATGAGCGGCACCTTCGCCGCAGAGTCCCACTTCTGGTGGCACAGAAACGAGAACGGGCTGAGGAAGGGCATTGCGCTCGGAATGAGGCGCGGGAGCGAGAGGAAGGTGTTTTCGAGGATGATAGCGCGAATCTACGGCGCTTCAGCTGAGCTTGCGGATGTCATATTGTGAGAAGCACGCACCGCGCTGGGGTTGCGGCTTGCGAGATCGATGGCCACTGCGCCGCCTATTGATTGGCCATACAGTATCTGGTGAAGGTGTGTGAAGTCCAGACAGGGCGAAGGACAAGGCAGCTGAAATGTTACGTACAATGGGTGAATTCGAGAGGTAAGGATGCGCGCGGATGAAGTCAAGTGCGCATTGTGCATCTATCTGCAATCCTGCGCTCAGAGATGAGACCAGTGCAGGGGAAATGCCGAGAAAACATGCTTGCCCTGTTCTGACGGTTGGCCCTCCGAAAGACCATACCTGCAGGCCGCTTCATCCAGATACAAGTTCTACCCGAGCACGTTGAAGACATACCCTCGGTAAGACAGCATGAAGACGTTACACCGCAACTTGACATAGAAGATCTTCGCCAGGGGTAATCGATGGCCGATGTTACCTCCGTTCCCGTGGAACATCATGACCACAGGGCGTGTCGACGCATACTGGACACGTGGGAAGTGTGAGTCCTGGTTTCTACGACGCATGGAACGAGTAAACGAAGGTGGAAATCCGAGGGGAATCGGTGGAACGATATGCAACACGTCTCATGTCCGGCAAAGTACGTGTGGCAGGGGCCGGATGAAGATGTCTATATCACTCCGAGCCTCGAGGGAGCGTGGACGAGGATCCGTGCATCGACGAATTTACCGTATCAATACATGCGCTCGGCACAGGTGAAGAGCGCGATATATATCATCTCAGCGCCCATGACTTCCGGCATGGAAGACGAGCACGCTGCAGGTCAGAGTACGGTGGGTCATCCAACCGCTGTCACGTAAGGACCACGTCGCCAGCCAGGCAGAGCGGCATCGTTGTATGCGGCAGTATGACCGAAGTCATGAGCCGAGCCCTTCGTGCCGAGGCGCGTATCCGGGGACCTGGTCTCCGCTTTCAGTGATATACAATGACTCCCCGTTCAACAAGGCCTACTGGAGGCGCCGCAGCTGCGGTACACGTGAATAGGACGCCCACTTGGGAGGACTGCGAGCATTGCATGAGAAGTATTCGTTCGGGCACATGCGCTGCCCGGAGAACGCTGTGCGAGACTTTGTATGACCGAACTTGTCTGCTCCGCATCAGGACATGCGAGAATGACCTCCAACGGTTCGCCAGGTGAGGAGGACACGCCGGGCACGACACGACACCACCAGACTGGCCTAGTGGCCGGCATCAACCGTCGGAGAAAGAGGAACGTTTCCGGCCCCCACCGTCGTCCACATGTCTAGCCCATACTGAGAACTGTCGCCGCTGCATCGCTATTTGACACTTGCGGAACCAGCTGTTGTCCCCACCGTGAAGTCACATACAGAGCTAGAGCGGGCAGGTGCCTAGCGGACACCTGTTACACCGGAAATACAGAAAACAGTGCCGGGGAGGAGAAAACGCTGCTCTTCTGTAAAATGGGGCTGTGCCAGGCGCTTTTGAAAATACCAGATAGACGAGGCTCGCTTGGTATGACGTCAAGCATCAGAGTACTCCAGTACTCTGAGTATGCAATCGGGTAGCAAGACTGGATGGAGTAGATCGCAGCGACACGCGCGGCCGTCATAACAGTAATTGCCTTCCCGTCCTACAAGCGGAGCACAACGGAGGGGGGTGAAGGGAAGGCAGGGGAAAGCGAAACAGGACAACATCGCTCACGCAGATACGATGGACATACCTCTTCGTCTGATTGCTCAGGACTGTCTATGGCAGGCCCGCCAAGGAGGCTGAGGTCCTTCTTTTGTGTGAGGAGGTAGCACCGTAGCTTCACCCCGTCTGGGGTGACCAGCTCCCGCCCCTCGTAATCAAGGCCAACGTCGGTGGGCGTCGGTACCTCTTCCAAGTCGATGTTGGTGTGGGAACGGAGGTTTTGCAGGCGATAGGACACGCACCTGTGCGAGAGCCCTGGGGGAAGGCGGAGGGATATATGAGGTAGTTTTGTCCAAAGAAAAGCAGTCCAACTCCTGGGTATTATGTGTATGACTCGCGATCGAAGTCGAGTTGGAGGTGGTACGGTATGCGTACCGACGGTTCCTAGGCCTGCAGCGGTGGCGGCAGTTGCCTCAACACCCTGGTTTAGTTAGATAGTAAGGTGTAGACAAGAGTGAAGCGCACTTTGACAAAGTTCTCTATCGAGGGTAGAAAGCTAGACATGGTGCAGCGGATGAGAGACAGGAGGTCGCTTCGACCGCCACTGCAGGTTCGCCACAACCGGTGGCGCGGATCGGGGAGGTTGTTTGCGCTTGTTATGCTGCAGCGCCCGACTCGGATTTTGTTCGAACTTGAATTCGACCTCTACCACGACCCCGCCAGCCATCTTGAATCCGTCTTGTCCTTGCCCATGATTTGGTTGCCTTTATTGACCGGTATGCTGCTTGCTTGCTACACAAGCAGATCGAGCCAGTCTCTGCGTATTGCCTGAGAACTAGGTAGCTCAAGTAGCGTTGATACGACTACCGGTACCGGTGGGCGCACGGTCTCTCAGCTAACCACCCTCGTTGCTCAGCAGCCCTACCCAACAGTTACGGTTCTTTGGCTCTTCTCATAGTCTGCCAGTATTGGTGCTTCAGAAAAGGATTCGTAGTTTAGCTTTGTTAGTCCCCACGGCGAGCGGCGCCGACGCGGGGATCTAATGCGGATCGTGGCTCGGTGAGGCAATTGTGCTTCGGCTGGGCGATGTCTGCCCCGGCTCTTGATGCGGCAAATAGTTCACAAGGGGTGCCATGCGGCGGCTGGCGGCGGACGCTAAACGTATAAATGTAATCAACCTCCTACCGACGCAGTCCCGACGCATCTCTACATGAATATTAGAGCGCCCCGTTTCATATTCATCTTGGCTGAACTAATTCAAACAGTCGCGCCGCTCGTGCGACTTCCAATTATATCGCCAATAACATCCGTGCAAGGCCCTGACGTCGCGTACGCGTAGCTGGTCCGTGCGCTGGCCAGTTCCCCGGCGATGCCGTTGTGTCGGTGAGACGTCTCTTACTCGTGTGAGACCCCGATAGGCTGACGGTACTCAGAAAGTTACCATGGCACGGATCAGGCATGTCGCAGCGATCTTCCTACTAGTAGTATTCGAGCTCCACTTAGACTTCGCGAAGTCGCAACCATCTACGGAAGTGCGTCTCGGAGAGACACTCAAGAGACACTCGTATAGTTCCCGGCCCCGACTGGAACTCGCAGTGGGCCTTCGAGCTCAAGCTGTTCCTCAAAGTTCCCACCATCGCACACGCCGACCCAGGACGAACGGTGAAAAATCTCCTGCTCTCGAACGAGCGAGGCTGCAGCGAGGCAGGAACGTTCCCTTCACCGTGCCCACCTCGACAAATTATACGGAGTCGATCAATTGGAAGCACCCTTAGCGGTGCCGCCTAACGCCTGGTTGCTTCTTCGCGCGTCACGCTCTAACCCAGATCACGGCAGATTCCCTTGCCTCAGCCACAGCGGACGGACACCTTCCCGGTCGGTGAGTGCGCACCGTGGGTGTGCACGGACCCATCCGAGGGTGTTCGCGGGTATAAAGAGCGGGGGAGCGCACCGTTGTCGACATTGGCATCCAGTCAAGCTTCCCTAGTCTCACACTCACAGTCGCTCCCTTAGCACCCACACTCTTTTCAAGATGCTCTCCTTCAGCCGCCTCTCCGTCCTCGCCGTTGCCGCCTTCGGCACCCTCGCGTCTGCGCTCCCCGCGCTCCCCGTCGTTGGCTCTGTTGTGCCCAGCGTTCCGAGTGTCCCAGCGATCCCCGCTGTCCCCGCCGTTCCCGGTGTTAACGGCCTCGGTCGCCGCGACCAGAAGAACGTTGTGACGATCATCAACGAGACGACATACAAGGTGCAGGAGTACACGGTCGAGTTCCGTGAGTGTGTTCGCTATACTACATGTCAGTGTACTTGCTGACGGTGAAGCACAGACTACGTTGTTGCTGCGAACGCGACCTTGGAGGTCCTGGCTCCCATTGTGGAGGACATCAAGGTTGTCCTGGGTGATGCGCTCGTCGAGATCAACGGGCTCGTTGGTCTTAGCGAAGACATTGTCCTCGGTCTTGAGGGCGGTCTCCTGCTGACTGTGACTGAGGTTGCTGCCGCCATCGTCGGTCTCCTCACTGTAAGTCATTTGAAAAGTGATGAGAAGTCGCGTACTAATTATGTCCTCAGGTCATCCTCGAGGCGGTTGGCGCTGTTCTCGACGTTGTCCTCACGGCGAACTCCGAGTGCGTGCTTGCGCTCCTCGGATCCCTCGTGTAAGTTTCTTCTTCGCGCCCAGAGAAATGACTCCTCATAGCAATTGAACAGTGAGGTCCTCGGCTGCCTGATCTGCGCGATCGTCATGCTCGTCGGCCCCCTCCTTGGCGGTCTCATTACCCTTGTTGTCAGCCTCCTCGGCAGCCTCACGGGTATCCTTGCGACCCTCAAGGTCACCGTCCTCGTCAGCGTCTTGGGGATCAACCTCTGAGGTTAGTGTGATGTTCGCTGTACGAGGCGCATTCTGACTGCGGTATCCAGATGGCATGCATTACGTATTGCTCGCAACCTAATACGATCGCTACAGTACTATACTCGTCAGGAGAGTGTCTTTAATACAAAGATCTGAAACATCAGGCCGTTGAGTGAGGATTGTGTGATCCACGCCCGTCGTCGGGGTGACAACAGTGCAACCCTGAATTGGGCATCCTTGAGTGCGGAGAACGTAGTATCGTGCCCTTCACGGTAGCGCCGCTGTTGGCAATTGACATGTGCTTCCTATGAGTGTTGATGCTGTAGATTCGGCGCTAGAGCTTAACGGATGCTTTCTGCCATTTAACCTAAGATGTCATGAGGCCGAAGCTTATAAATAGGCTTCTGGTGTGGAAGGTGTGAATCCTTCGTATATGTGGCTCAAGTATATTTCCCGATCAAGCAAGTGAAGTGCTACTAGTACGCGACAGCGCATTTTCCCACTGGCTTCAATACGCGATGACGCTTCTCATCCATGTAGATGTCAAGTTTTGCCCGGTCCGACAGCTCCCGAGGGAGGGTCTCGACGGGTTCGATGCCGTCAACCGCAGGACAATGGCAATGCCAGGAATGGATGTTCGTTTGAACGGCCGCTGATCGCGTTTGCCACAAAGCGCACATCGGGTCCGATCTTTCGGTGCGGCTGAGTTCCGAGTATGTGGCCAGCGCTGGAGCGCCGCCATCGAAGGGGTACCGCTCTATTCTTGACTCGTATGAACCAAGTTGACAGTTCGTATGATCTATATACCGATGCGCGGAGGCAGACGCATTACAAGATAAGACTTCATACGCGTCAGGATTCACAACTTGCAGTCTCAACTTGAACTGACATTATGCCAGTTGTCAAGCTTAAATTCATTCCCCAGTATACTATTGGCGGAGGTGATACAGAGCTACATGCGAGAGGACCAACAGCGAGACACACATTTGCCAGTAAACGCCCTCAGTGGTCAGTGTTGTGAAAGCTACCACCTCTGAGAGGAACATCTTGGCACCGGCGCAGTGCACTGGCAGCGGCTTCATCGCTACTTGATGCTAGCGGCCTGTAGGTACGTGGCATCGGGTGAACAGGCTCGGATGGAAAGAGACTCACTGCTACACTGCCAGTGGTTTTGCGTCCACAGCGACAAACGGCAACGTTCAGCGAGAGACTACGTCGTTAGTAGTAATGGTACCTCTTGTACCATTCCTCCTAACCACGGCGTCTGGCGAGAACTTTCCGGCACGACTCCCTGTTATAGAGGCGATGTCAGATAGCCGGTGGTGGACCCGTCCTTGCACGGACACGAGTGGCGACATCGTTAGTAGTAATGGTAGCTTCGCTACCATTTCTCCTAACCATGACGCCACTCGTATCCCTGTCGACTGCCCGGGCTCCAATGCCGGCGCAACTCTCATGAGGGACATCACACTCACTGGCACTGCGTAGAACTTGAAGCTTGGGGGTCGGCATCGTAGAGATATGAAGGCGTGGTGCGAGGCAATGTCGTACCACACCTCCATATCGTCTACGATGCAACCTCTGCTGCTCGTTGTTGCGCTGAGAGAGATCGCCCATGTCCGAGTCGACGATTCTTTCCCTCATCGCACGGAGCCTTATATACCTGGCCGTCTAGTCTACGCTGCTACGGCCCTGTGGCTCCTGACTAGCTTTGTGGTTCATCGGCTTTGTCTACATATCTGCGCTTTGTTGTGCCGCCACTTGCGCTTTGCCCCGCATCGCCTGTGGCCGCTAAGTGACGCTTTGCCGTGCCAATCTCGGCTACACGGAGTATTGGCAACAAGGTGCTTACGCGGCGTCATGAAGACAATGTGGGTTCCTCAGGGAGCCCTACACAATGCCGCACTCATGTCCTTGTTGTGCCAGCCTGATGGCAACAAAGAGGTTTCTGCGCATCGTTCGGACGTGATTATCAACGCTCACGAATGCATCCACCTTGTAGACGAATACCTGTGCCAGAGAACCTCAGGGAGACAATACGACCGTACACGAACCGACCAGTATATGAGCGGTTATATACGCTCTGGCTCATTGGCATCATTGGCCCATGCGTGGAAGGAGTTCATCGATGCATCAGCAACAACTTCGAGTCTTGAATATATTTATTATACACGGGTATATCGGTACATAGGCAATGAGAGCAGAAAGACACTAGCACAAGTGGTGTACAGGCAGTCCATACGACCATATTACAATCAATCTCAGTCAAGTAGCATCGCGGTGTTTGATGTCAGTCTATCCTGTTTTCCTGGGTGGAGTTGTTCGATGTGGTCGTTGAGCCGCCACAGCTGAGAGTATACATGGAGGCATGGCCCCCATATCTTCGGCTCACCCGCTTTCTCTTTCGGCTTCTGCAGCTTCTGCGTTTTCCCTGCCCGCTTCGCCTCGACTACCTTCCTCCTGTACTCGCGCATTCTCTCGGTGGACCGACAGTAGTAGGGGCACAAGTACCCAGTGCTCGCCGCCGAGTGTATGTGCTTCCGCAGACTCTCATAGTTCATCGAATGGGGGCCCTTTTTCACGTTGCAGCCAACCCACAGGCACTGGACTCTGCACTGCTTCTCCCCGCCCTTCTCGCCTCTGGGGATCGCGAGGTGGGCCTCGACGTGATTCCAGATTCGCAGCCGTTCAACGGTCGCGCCGCAATTCTGCCACCGACAGATGACTGTGTTTAGCCCCTCGTGACTGCTAGTGTCGCTGGGCATATCGTCTTCTGTGTCCTCCGCCTTGACGTACTGCCGTTTCACCTTTCGCGGGCGCCCACCATTCCGAGTCTGAGCAGGCTTGCGCTTTCGTGTGGCCGATGCCTTCCGGGAGGGCACGTAGTCCTCGTCGGCGGCGGAGTCCTCCTCGCTCTCGGTTTCTGTAGGCTGACGACGCTTGGTCCCTCTCGACTTCTGCGTCGCCACTGGAGAGGACTGCGGGCTCGCGGTAGCAAATTGCGTGCCGAAATTGACCGGAGAGGAGGGCGAAGGGAGGCCACTGCAGCCGTTGTCAAAAGGGCGCCTGAGACGAGCGCGGTGGATGCACTTACATGGTCGCCAAAGGGTCTATCCCTGTGGGGGCCGAACGCGCGGTGTTCGGCGCCACGTTCGCGTTGCCGACTTGTGCGTCATCGTCAGATCCACTGTCCTCTTCATGTGTCAGGACATCGCCGTGCGCTGCCGTTGCGGAGACCACATTCGTGATGTTCACCAGTGTCTCCAATGCCTCGTCGTCGCTCTCGACGTCCGAGCTACGCGGCCGTACTGCCGCGCTCCTCGCGATCTTCAGCCTTCCATAGACCATCAGCGACGTGCAGCGCACACAAGCAAGCAGACGGCTTACCGCAACCGCTGGTACGGCGTGAGGGGTGGCTTCGCCGGCTTGGGCGGCTCGGGAGCGGCGGGAGCCTCGACAGGCTCCTCACGAAGAAAGTGGGCCTCGAAGTCTGGGATGTCCAGCTCGTCCTCTTCATCGACAGCGACACTCTGTGTGCAGGGCGCCGGCCTACGACCGAGGTAAACTATCTCGGCATCCTCGTCTTCAGAGTCGCTCTCCTCCGAGTCGGACTCGCTGGCCGTACACCAGCCCGCTACGAATTCTTCTTCGGGTTCCTCCGGCGGGGCTCTGGCACTGCGTCAGTTTCGCAAGTTTGGGGTACACCAGATAGAAGTGAGAGCGTACCCGGTGGTCGCAGAAATCAGTATAGGTGCATCTTGTGCGAGCTCGTGTCCAGCCTCATCGTCGCTGTGATTTTGTATGTTGAGTCTCGCTGCCCCCAAAGAGGGAGTGGCGGACCTTACCCGGAGTCTGAAGACGCGTCGTCGCGCTCACTCTCGTCCTCGGAGCCAGAGGCCGACCCGTCCGCGAGCTCGTCTTCTTCATCATCTTCATCATCTTCATGTTCATCCTCATCCGAGTCGTCTGTCTTGGAAGAGGAGGGGCCGGGCTCGGTGTAAGTGAGCTTGGATTGTTTCAGGAGTTCTCTGTACGGCCACCTCAGTTTACATCGGCACACATAATAAGTGGAAGGAAGCTACGAACAGTGAGGTATCGATACTTTTGTAGTGCGCCCACTGGTCGATAGTGACCCACTGCGGCCTACAGAATACAACCGATTAGGGGCCACCGACAGCGGAGAGGGGGTGGCAGGCTTACCAGGTCTCCGGAGGGGCTTGGGTATCTTCGACCAAGGAGAGCGACATGCCAATGCTCATGCTGGTGATGTATAGACCGGGAATTGATACGACGAAAGAAAGCGATCGGAAACAGCGAGGATAGCGATGGGGGAGCAGCAGAGACAAATTCAGAGCGAGCAGATAGAAGGGGACTTCAAGTGTAGGTGGCGAATACGAACCCACCAGCCACGCTTTGTATCACCGCCACCGCGCGCGCGATTCAAACCCAGCCCACAAAGCCCAACCAACGCGGTCACGGGGCAGAGACAATGGCCAGCGGCCGCGGCAACTGCCGCTGCTATGTCGTGCGACCCTGCCGCCAGCTCAGGCCTAGGTGGCCACTGGCTTTGTGTGGCAGCCTTGGTGGCGCCGAGGCCGGAGCGGGGTCCCCATAGGGGCTGTGCTGTGGCCTTCAGTCTGGAGATAGGGGCGACTAGAGACGTACGGGCTGTACGGGCGAGGAGAGGGCCATCGGGCTGTGGAGCTAGGTCTTCGCGATCTGGTACACTCGCATGTGTCCAACTCGCTGCGCCTGCTGGAGGACTGCGGCAAGTCAGCTCGGGTGCTAAGGGAGCCCTTGCAGAAATATCGGAGAACGCACTATGCTCAGCAATGACAATGCAAGTGCAGGCGCAGGCAAAGGCACACCGAACACCGAGTGAATCAAAACGGTATAGGTACAATATGGGTTGCCGCGATGGATCAACCCTGGTATATAATATACTGAACGTCAGGAAGGCGGGGAAGGTAACCAGTAATCATACAACGAGGAAGTGATGCGGGGGATACAACACGGAACTGTCCAAAATGCTACTGTTAATACAGGAATATGAAAGAGAGGGTGCCTTGACGGTGGCAAGCGGTAAGTTCAGTGGATCATCTTCTGGAGCCAGATACTGGGCTTTCGTGATAATCCCAGGAAGAGGGAGCTAGCAGACTTGGAGCTGCTGAATGACGAAGGCGACGACGGGGCCGTGGCAGCCGAGTCCCGAGAGGCTGCGTGCAGCGGGGAGAGCGTCTGCGTGGCGATGTGCACTCTTGGCCGTTTGGGATTTGGAGAGGGGCTGTCGCATGACTTCCGTTTGTTCGACGTAGCTGCGGTAGTGAATATGAGATACACATGCTGTACGCGAACATGTGTACGCACAATAATTTTGTAGTGCTGGTGCTGAAGATGCGCAGTCAGGTTGCGCGGGAGACGTACTGTGATCCATCAGGGATGTCAGACAAGGACAGACAACATGGTGGAAATAGGCGCGTACTCGTCTGTTCGGTACATATCGCTCCACTGGCAATGATTTGGGTACGGGGTGACGGGATAATCACATATTTCATGCACCTCGGTTGAGACGGTCACGGTGATCTCTATGGCGATAGGCACCATATGGTGGGATGCAGAGTTCATCGGCCTTGAGTGGGCAATGGTGGGCTGGCAGCTAACATCCGGGTTGTCAAGGGCATTAAGAGCGAAACGAGGCGCAGGAAATTCGATGTACCGGTGCCACACTACCAGATGTGCTACATCTAGGTCGCAAGGCAAGTGGATGAACTGAAGCTGATCATCAGTAGCACACCACCGTCCACGACAGTTGCATATCGAACAGTCTAGGGGCTGGGGGCGCATTGCACTCACTGCAGTATGCATCGTCTACGGGATACGCCCAATTCGTGTATTGGGCATAGTATCCACACCTGCGGGTCCGAGGACGTTATCGAATCGTATTAGGGTTCTGTCCGTTAGCGTTCTGGAGCCGGCACGGACGCCAGTACTTCACTCGGAAGCCCGGGCTCGAAGACATGCCCAGTGCGAGGTATCTGAGCGTCATACAAGAAAATGAATATGTCGAGCACAGCAGAAGTCAAGGGTCCAGACAAAAAAGACGTTCGTTCCGTTCGAATGGGCGCTAGTATTTGTCGCTCAAGTGAGCGCGCCGTTCCCAGCACGTGATGGTTAAGTGGGTAGGGAACCGCAGATGGCGCGCACCGCCTTGATTTCGAGTCTGAGTTGGGGTTGCCAGACTTTGCCATCCTCCATCCATGTCTCACACATCTCTCGAAGACTCTCCCGGATACTACTCATCTGCACTTCACCAAATACGCGAGACAACAACGGCAACCCCCCAGAAACACACTCATGAAGGCCCGAACCTCCGCGAACGGCAGGTCAAGCACGTACGCGATCGTCGTTCCCGATTTGACATGTACAGCACTCAACTTGCGAATAGGTGAGACCCCCTGCCACACACACACCCGACGACCAGGAATTCTACGTGCCCGATGTGCAGGCAGGCGTGCACAGACCGAACGTCCAGCTTCTCCGGGACCACTTCCTCAACGAGGGACGCCTCACAGAGCATCAGGCGTTGTGGATCCTCGAACAAGCAGCCACTCTGCTTGCGCAGGAACCCAACATGCTGCAGATTGAAGGACCGGTGACTGGTGAGTACCACTGTCGGCTTCTATCCAACTATAGTCCTCGGGTGTGAGCCATCTCGATGATTCCCTGGGTCCGTGCTCCTCACAGCGCGTCAATGATCGGTTTGAAGAGAATATGCACGATCCGCGCATCTTCTAGATGATGTCGAAGATGGCGAAGATGGCGGCGTACTTCTCGTCCATCTTGACACTGCCGTGGATTGCATGGTTCTATCACCCTTGCTCTGGCCAGGGTCTTCAAGGTCTCGCTACCCTCGCTGGCGGCGCCTCGAGTTCCACAGCTGTTTGCAAAACAATGGGCGATACATTACACGCGTGAGACATACTTGCCTCACCCGACAAGCCACAGCCCCATCCTTGTGTTTTCGCAATGCAGCCGCGTCATCCGGGGGGCTAGGCTAGGATCTAGCTCTGCAACTAACTGTTGTCGCCTGGTTGACACACAGGGCCGCCTTAGTGGCAGTTACGTTAGCCTTCTGGCGGCACGCTCGCTGTGTTCGAAAGGTGGCGTGCTTGTTACCGGATGCTGTCACCGTGACAATTCTTCCTTCAACGCTCTCTCTAGACATAGAGCAAGGGGATAGGAAAAGAAGCCCCATCGCCCAGTGTCCTGCAAACAGCTGTTAGGCCTTCTGAACCGTGGTTAACAACCTGACGTGCTCCATATCCCACATCCCAGTCTGATTTGCGATCGTCCTTCCTGAATGCTTACCTGAAACTATAAAACTGGGTCATGGGAGTGGCGGCCAGGCCTGTGTCTCTACAGCCATGAGATGCCACCACTTCCCGCCCATATATATGTCGGATTGCATTTCCCCGCGATCGCAATGGCGTGTTTACGCAATATGGTGTTCATCTATAAGGCCTCGAATCACCTCAGGACTCAGCCCGGGGTGCTCGGAATCTCTCACAGTCGTTTTCATATTGGTTGTCGCAGTTACATGCACAATCCGCGGGCTCTTCTGGTTACACTTACCGCAGCGCGTGCCAACGTGGTCTCGAGCTGCCGATCCTGGGCAGTTCCGACCACGTTGCATCAATGCAACCTTCATGCGGGTCCAGCGGTATCGCGAAGCCCCAAAGAGGTCCGGTCATATGATGTTATACGCGAACGCGACAAATGATATGCAGCCGAGTGTGGGACCACTGTGACATGACTGACTCTGAGAGCATGCTGGCTGATGGACCTCTTTGCAATGAAGGCTCGCTCGTGCAGTCTTGCCGTTATTAGCAGGCCATACGGCGCAAGACATAGAGCGAGAGCGGGTGTGTTCAGAGTGCAGAGAATCACGGAACGTGCAACATGTGTGGCGCGGCGCATGGGGCAGTCACCAACTGCACCGATCGTGGCACCTCGTCGTTATGTCTCGCGTGTCGCATACGAGAATGGTCTTTTCTTGCGGTCTGGGATGTATGGGAATCTCGCGCGGACTGTTTCGTCTGCACGTTGACTCTACGTATCGGTGGCTACAGCGTTCGAAACGGGGAACAGCTTCAAACCTCTCATCTTACCTATACTCGCTCTTTCAGACTTGTAGACTGATGCCCCTCTATAGTGTGTGGTGACATCCATGGGCAATATGTACGTCCTCGTGGTGCACGATGCCGCCTTGATAGCTGACTCTACCGTGGATAGTACGACCTAATGAAGATATTTGAAGTCGGTGGCTCGTTCGCGGAGACGAGCTACCTGTTTCTCGGGGACTACGTTGATCGCGGTTATTTCGGAATCGAAGTACGTCCGCTTTCGCACTGCGCAACTCTGCTTACTCATCACGCGGCCGCGACAGTGTTTGCTGTATCTTTATTCCCTTAAGCTCTGGTATCCAGACCGCCTCTTCCTACTGCGCGGCAACCACGAATGCAGACATCTGACAGAATACTTCACCTTCAAGCGCGAGTGCCTGCACAAATACTCCGTGACGGTCTACGAGGCATGCCTCCGCTCGTTTCAGGCACTGCCCGTCGCAGCGCTGCTCGACGGGAAGTTCTTCTGTGTACATGGGGGTATTTCGCCGGAGCTTATCAAGTTGTCGGATATCAACAAGGCATGTGCACCATCTGTACCAGGTTTAGAAGGCTAATCGATGCTCGCAGATCGATCGTTTTGTAGAGCCTGCGTCAGTAGGTCTCCTGTGTGATTTGCTGTGGGCGGACCCAATACCAGGGTATGGCGAAGAGGTGAGTTGGCCTACTCGTGCGATCAAGAAGCTGATCAACTGATATCGTGCCACAGCACAAGCCCACCTACGAGGCGCCTCAGGGACTACCGGCAGGCGTCACGTTCCAACCAAACCACACACGAGGGTGCAGCTTCTACTTCACGTGAGTCACCTTGGTTCCCTGCGGATGGCTGTGTTACCGATGCGTTACAGGTACGAAGCTGCATGTCAGTTCATAGATCGGAACCAACTACTCGGGATCTTCAGGGGGCATGAAGCACAGGACGCGGGGTACTGCAGGTCTTTCGCTGTGTCACTCGGACAATTGGGATATGCTGATACGAGCGCGCAGATACACCATGTACCGCAAGACGTCGACGAAGAAGTTCCCGTCACTGATCACAGTCTTCAGCGCGCCGAACTACCTGGATGCGTACCACAACCGGGGCGCGCTCATCCGGTACAAGGACAAGAGCATGACAATCCGACAGTACAACGCGTCCTCGCACCCGTACTGGCTGCCGAACTTTATGGACGCGTTCACGTGGTCGCTGCCCTTCGTCGGCGCGAAGATCACGGAGATGCTGCTCGCGATCCTGTCAGTGTGCTCCGACCGTGAGCTGGAGGAAGGGAGCAGCCACACGAGCTCGGAGGAGGACGAGGAGCGCGCACGTGCCGTCGCGGAAGCCGAGGAGGACGAGGAGGAGCGCGCCCACCCGAGCGAGCGGCGGCAGGAGATCAAGAACAAGATCCTGGCCGTGGGCAAGATGCAGCGTGTATTCCAGCTCTTGCGGTACGTCCGCCCCCTCGCGCCGCTGCCACTGAGGTACTCACAGCACCTGTTCACAGGCAAGAAGCGGAGAGCGCCACCGAGCTTGCGCCCGCGATGCCAGGTGGCATGCAGGCGCCAGGGGCGTGGCCAGGCGGGTTCGCCGCCCCTACGCCCGCACCAGACGCGCTCGGTGTGCAGACAGCGCAGATGCGGCGGTACATCCGGTCGTTCGACGACGCACGGCGGTCGGACATCGCGAACGAGCGTATGCCGCACTACGCGGCGGGCTCGATGCCGCTCGTGCCCGTTCCGAGCATGCGCCTGCCGGGGCTCGCGCACGGCGGCGAGGGCCACGAAGAGGTAGTCAGCATGGAGGCGCTGATCCGGAACGCGCTCGAGGAGGAGGGGCTGAGCGACGGCGGTGTCGTCGAGCGGCTCGCGGAGCGGATTGCGCGTGGAAGACGGCCCAGTGGGCGGCCTAGAGGCCTGAAGCGCTTTGAGACTGCTCCGTGAACCGTCCAAGTGAAGGTCTGTATGTATGTACCTTCTGTACGTTATTGGAATCTCTCGCAGTGTTGTATCTCTCACTTGTTCGAGTCCTCGACGGAGCCTCATTGGATCGGATGTAATCGGATTGCTCGCTCGTTCTCCCGTCGTATGCTTGCATTGCAAATCATTGTACTATCATCCCGAGAGTGAACTGTGCTATCTCGTACCTGTTACACAGCATCTGTCAATGGCCCCGGACACAACGCTACTTGTAAGTGCCATGACCAAACCGAATACTCAGCGTCCTCGTCCGACGTCAACGCGGACACGACTTGCTACGTGACGGAGTGCACTAGTTGTGTCTATACTAGCTGAATGTCCCACGGAAAGTGCATTGCATCACGGGCAAGCACGTCGTTCGGGGAGAGTTGATTTGAGGTGGGCAGTGCGGGACCTCAAGGCCTCAACTCGGGGACGAGTCTACTCGGCGACCCCACGATCTGGTCACCCAAAGAGCACGCACACGACTGGACCCGCGCGCTGCGGGTCGAGGACTCACGCATCGTCCCCGCAGCTGAGTGTGCCGGTGACCCCCGTGTCGTGCTTGTCGCGTAGTCGCTGTGCCGCTTCCGTCAGTTTTCGCCATGGACCAAGACGTCAACCGCCCTAACAAAGTGCTTCGTACTACGTCGTACACTAACCGCCCCGAAATACGAGTGTGCCGCATGATGTAAGCACTCGTACACCGGCCGTCCACATCTCGACTGCGAGCTTAGCCTCGATACACCCTCGGATTCGACCTGAGTTTGCTACTCTACTCGACTCGGCATATCCGCGCGCCAACGTGCACTAAGGATCGTCCCGTGTCTGTGCAAGTGTGAGTTGCATGGCTCAATCGAGTCATCGGAGACGTACCGCCCGCACCTTGCGCGGCGCCCGGCGTGAGCGATGTTGCGGTTGACGTCGTTGACGCTGCCAGTGGGCTCGGGTACTTCACGTGCGTGCGAGCATTCCGACGGGCTCGTCGAGTAGCACCGCTTTCTCGATCGCCAAGTCTTGGTCAATGTCGCCGATTCGCGATCACTATCATGGTGCAGCGCCGCCGAATCGAACGTATCTCGTGCTCTCCTCTTCAGTCACCCTTCAAGTCTGACCGCTGCCACAGCGAACTGCGTGCCGCTGAACCGCTCGCGGCAGTCTTCAGTCAGCCAGCCAACGTGCACTACCACCCGAACCGGTACGTGCACAGCAACAGCTTTGTCAGCCCGGGCGATACGTGGATGGCAGAGACAGACGGACACACACCGCGATGACGACGACTCGAAGCCTCAGCGACATAGACCTCACCGTACGAGGACATCCGCCCGGAAGCTACGTCCCTAGCGCAGCAGTCCTCGTCGAACACACCGGCGAGTGCGCTGATAGACCACGCAGTCTCAGCACGGATAGCTCCACTGCCTGTCTGGGGATGCTGTGAGTACTGCACGACAGCCACATACCGTGACGCTCACCATAAGTGTGTTGCTCGCCACCACCCGAGCAGCGACTGTCCGGAGGGGGGTGCGAGCCGGGGGGACGAGCGAACTGAGTGGACACGACGATCCTCCACGGTATTTATCCCCCGGCGAGTCCGCGCTCCCACGAGGCTGCTGGCTGCTACACAAACCCGTCGCCCTGGCCGTACGCGACCAGCACAGCACCTCGGCGTCTCCCCGCGAAGGAGATTGGTGGCGTAATGCCCTTGTTATTGGCGTGACCTGCGCGCCCCGCTGAGCCCGTGCATGCCGTATGCAGTGAAACACACATCACTGGTCGCGTGCAGGGCCCTCCTCTCTCGTAAGTCGGATGCGAGGAGCACGGAGGTACTGACCAGACGGGTTTTGCGAGATGCTCCTGGCATGACGTTGGCGTTCCAAACCTCTGGGTCCACTCCCTTGCCGTCCGCGGAGTTCCATGTATCGGCGCGTCTCGCGTGCACATCCCGTAATGGACGCGCCAGCGCCGTTATGCGTTCGAATGAATTTCTTGGGACAGCCTCGGCCGACTCGTCTCCCAGGGCAACAGCAGGGACCGGAGGGAGCCGTGTATCCTGGACAAAGAATGACCTCACATCCGGACCACTTGAGCACGACGCTGCTCAAGAGCGGGGTTCGTCAGTGACGTCGCGGGCCGCGCGAAGGTCACTACGAGGGTCGGTACTCACGCCTGCGACTCTGGCAGATGCGGCTCGGTTCCTAGTAATGACTGACGCAGGCAGTTGCTGCTCGGAACCGACCACCCATTCTATTCTTCTCTAGTGGGCGGCCAGTCCCGGATCTCGTAGGCATGTCTTCGATCCTACGCGTGCTCTGCGTCACCGGTAGGCAGCCAACCACGAGCAGCTACGGCGAGGTACTTCCGATTTCGAGTCATTGTCGTGCAAACAACCCGAGATTGACGGCATCAGGGTTCCAGCTCGAAGCCCATCGCGCGACCTCGGACCTGCGTTCCTGCACCCGGCATTGCGGCGAGAATTGGCAGCCGGCCATCTTATGCAAGAATCCGGTCTGTGCGCAGGGCCCTGGACGTGTCACTATGGCGTACCCAATCGTGGCGCCGCGCCGCCTTTGGGCTGGGTAACGGATCTACGAGGGTGCACCGGGCGCGACCGTCGCGGCCCGCGCAACAATGAACACGCTGGGTCACCGGTCAGTGCTGTACCTCCCTGCGCCGCGTCGTTTTGCTTCAGGATTCGCATGGCGGCAGCAGGCATTCATCGTGATCTGAGGGCGCACTTACCCGACCCGGCACACGTCGCCGTGCAGGGCTCTCCTCTCTCGTAAGTCGGCACAAGGTGCGAGGCGCA
>MPVS01000025.1:0-178423 GCA_001931775.1 Fomitopsis pinicola
CTGCTGCTGTGGCTGCTGCAGATGATGCTGCTGCAGCGGATGCGGCACGCCCGCAGACAAGCCAAATATTGGCGAGTGCGAAGCTGATGGAGAAGTACCTAGAGGAGGGTAAGCTTAACCCGAAGCGCGAACCAACCCAGCGCGGTTTCCTCCAGGTCTTTGCAGCCTGGCTAGTCGAAGATGACCTACCATTCACCACGGGTGAATCACCGGGTCTCGCGCGGTTGTTCGCATACATGGGCTCGAAGTTCATGCTTCCGCGTGATACCACTGTTCGCAACACTGTCGCGCAGATTTATGCACAGCTACATGCGGAGGTTGTGAAGGAACTCGCGGTGTGTCTTCTCTTATCATTCTTCATCTGCGTTTCCAGCTGAGACGTGATCCAGGCAGTGAAATCAAAGATCGCCTATTCGACAGACACCTGGACGACGTCCCAGATGGTCTACACGTTTGCGGGAACCATTGCGAGCTTCATCGACGATGACTGGCAGCTCATCGAGCGCCTCATCGACTTCCGGCATCTTCTCGACGATGAACACGAGGGCGTCAATGCCGCAAAAGCATTCATGGATTCCGGCAGCAAGCGCGGCAGTTTGAATAAGATGAGTGCATTATTCTGTCACCTTCGTAGTTTGGCTATAAAGCGACAATACTTCATAGCCTTGACGATGGACAATGCCTCCGCAAACACAGTACTCGCACGGACACTGTCTGGATTACTCATGGAGAGGTACGGTATCCACTTCTCTCCTGAGAATGGGCAGATACGCTGCCTTGCGCACGTCGTGAACCTTGTCGTGCAGCAGATCCTCTCGGCGCTCATCAATGCCGATGACCCCACGGTCAACGACTGGTATCTACTCCATAAGTTCTTGCCATTTCACTATGATGTTGAGGGTGATGAGGAGCTGAGAGCATTAGAGGATGACGAGACGGCCGAGGCAGATGAGAAGCTCACAGAACTATGTCAAGACGAAGAGAAGGATGAAGCCTTCAATCTGGACGAGATATCGAATCCGGTGCAGAAGGTATAGTCACTCTGGAGCCTTGTTCTTGCACGATTGCTAACGTCTAGATAGCTACGAGTCATTGTTCGTAAGATTGTGAGCTCGCCGCAACGGCGCTCCTCGTTCCGGAAGCACGCAAGACGTCATTACAAGGGAAAACCTAGTCCGAGCGGTGGCAAAGAGCTCAGCACGCTCATGCCAGTACGTGATGTACGTACGCGGTGGAATTGCACGCACGCAATGATCGAGCGGGCTCTACTTCTCCGAAAGGTCTCATTTCTCACATTCTGCACTGTTTCGCTGCGATGACTCACATCTTCTTGTAGGCTATTCAAGCCTGGGTTGCTGAACGTGACGATCTCGGAGCGCTTACACTCCTTCCCGATGATTGGGAGCTGCTCCAGCAAACCGCTTCCTTGCTCGGTGTACGTATCCTTTCCAAACTATCACACATCAACTCATGCTTGCGTGCGCAGCACTTCACACATGTGACCCATATCATGTCGAAGTCGAGCATGCCGACTCTCCCATGGGTCCTCCCGATGTACGAACACATGAAGTCCGCTCTGACGAATGCTATCAAAGCACCATCGACTCACTCAAAGATTGCGTACGCGGCTCATGCAGGCCTCAAGAAGCTAGACGAGTACTACGTCAAAGCTGATGCATGTCAGTACAACAAGATTGCCACCAGTACGTATTGTATCATGTATGCATTGCATCAAAACAAGATTCTAATTGTTGCTAGTATGTCATCCTACCCTCCGGGCGAAGTGGTTCAACAAGCTCGGGGAAGACGCGAGAATACGAGCGGAAGCACTCTTCAAGCACGTTTTTCGCGAGTACGAGCTGAAGATTCCCAAGGCAGCTGATACCCCCGTGCACGTAACTCCCAAGGGTGCCTCCGACTCGTTCCTGGACATGCTCGCTGAAGTACCGGAGGCTGTGGACTCAACGGCGGCAGCAGGAGCAAATGTCGAGCAGGTCAGCGAGGTCGACCGCTGGTTTCGTATGGAGGGAGGGAAGGGTGACCCATACCATCCCCTCCTTTGGTGGAAGGTATGACGGCCGGCCTCGCTTCGTTTGAGTAGTATCACTAACTGTACAATGTACATGCTCCAGGCACATGCTCACGAATTCCCTGTAATCGCTGCAATGGCGAGAGATTTCCTCGCTATTCCTGGGGCCTCTGTTTCGGTTGAACGTCTGTTCTCGGCATCTCGTCACCTTTGCGTTGATACACGTAGTTCTTTCAAGGCTGAGACCATTACTGAAGCCATGTGTTCGAAACAATGGCTTCGTGACGGCCTCTTCAAATTTCACGAGTCGAGAGGTTGACTTTGGTGTGTTCTGGCATACTGTATATACCATATAAATACTGTATAAATACTGTATAATTACATATACCGTATAAATACTGATTCTGAGTATACGTATTGTATTTGGTTGGAGCCTTACTCCCGTGCCGATCGCACCTCACGAAGCCTGTATAAGTACTGAAAGCAGTCATCCCCAGCGTTGCGCATCCATCAACTTGGGACCGTGACATTGCACAGGCCAAGTCCACCTGCAATTACACTCTTTCTAGCATGCTCACCCTCCTCCTCGTGAAGTTATTACTTCCCGCTGTTTCTCTAGGCTTGCCTTCACGGCGAGACATGCAGTTGCATGAATCTCGCGCGGGACCCCCATCAGGATATACAGTCAGAGGGCCTGCGGCGCCCGATACGGTCCTTACACTTCATCTCGCACTTGTGCAGAACAATTTGACAGACCTCGTTGATACACTTTATGAAGTCAGCACCCCGTCAAGCTCAAACTACGGTGCATATCTCAGCAAAGAAGAGGTATCGCCCAATGGTTTGTGTTTTACGCACAAACTGACAGTTGCATCTATAGGTCAGCGCCTACCTCACGCCGACGAATGAAAGTGTCTCAGCGGTGAACTCGTGGCTCCGCGAGAACGGGCTAGAAGCAACAAGCCCCTCCGCTACCGGCGACTGGCTCTCAGTCCAGATGCCCGTCAGCGCCGCCAACGATCTCCTCAACGCGAACTACTCTACCTTCACGCATTTGGCAACCGGAAAACAGACTATCCGCACCCTCGCTTATTCTGTTCCCGCAGACCTTGCGAATCACCTCGACTTTGTGCACCCCACTATCTCGTGAGTCCATTGTAGGAGACGATGATATCCTTTGTGTTCACTCAGCATCGTTACTTGACGTAAGCTTTCCTCCTCACGGAAGTGGCACACCTATCACGGACGCCTCTTCGTCACACCTCACTATCGACGCTGGTACGGGCCCTTGTAACGTCAGTCTCATAACTCCTGCCTGCCTGCAGTGGCTATATGACATCCCAACGACGCCGGCCAAGAGCGATGGCAACGCACTCGCTGTTCCGGGCTACTCTAACGAGTGGCCGCAAGAGGCATACTTGAAGGTGAGCCATATGTTGCCTCTGTGGCCGAGGGGCTGAGGTCTCTCGGCAGACATTCTTGGAGAAGTATCGTCCAGACGTCGACTCAAATATTACTTGGGAGCTGGTGACGCTCGACGGAGGCTCTGACCCGCAGGAATCGAACAGTACGAGTATTGAAGGGGTGAGTCTGACAAAACGGATGTGGGTAACGCAGCTTCGCTCAACGTCCTTGTATACGTAAACGTATAGAATCTCGATGTGCAGTACACAATCGGCCTTGCCACCAACGTGACCGTGAAGTTCATATCGGTCAGCAACGTTACTATTCCTACAGAAGACGAGTTCGCAAGCTATCTACTCGACACGGCGACATACATGCTCGGTTTAGACAGGCCACCGCCCGTGATGTCGACGAGCTACGGCTGTGACGAGGAGAATGTATCTCAGAAACTCGCGCAGTACGTGTCTTGTCCGTGCGACAGTGCCGTCTATGCGGGAGATTCACTTCATGACCTTTCCGCAGAAAATTATGCACATCGTACGCAGCCCTTGGCGCACGTGGCGTATCCGTGCTCTTCGGCTCAGGCGATGGTGGTGTCTCCGGCATCCATTACCCAGATGAGACGTGTACAACATTCATACCAACCTTCCCTGGGGGTTGCCCTTAGTGAGTGCTTGCCTCGCAGAGTCGTCGTGACCTACTAAGCTGAACCCTCTGACAGTCTCACCTCAGTCGGCGGCACCAACCTAGTACCAGAGGTCGCGGCAGACTTCTCCGGTGGCGGTTTTTCGAACTACTGGGCTCGACCATCTTACCAAGAAGCCGCCGTCACTCAGTATTTGGATTACCTCGGCGATACCAACGCCGGTTTGTATAATTCAAGCGGTCGTGCATTCCCCGACGTCGCGGCGTACGCCGTCAACTTCGATGTTATCTATGGCGGCGCGGAGGGACCTATCAACGGAACGAGCTGCTCCGGTCCCACGTTCGCGAGCATCATCTCCCTGCTCAATGACGAGCTCATTGCTGCGGGCCGCCCGGTGCTTGGGTTCTTGAACCCATGGCTGTACTCAAATGCGTCGGCCACGTTGACAGATATCACCGTCGGCAACAATTTCGCGTGCTCAAACTTCACGACGGGGTTTAACGCCACAACAGGATGGGATGCGGTGGGTTGTGTTCTGAGTGATTGAGCGACTAGGAGCTGACAGGGTGTTGTAGGTAACGGGCTTGGGTACACCAAACTACAAAAAGCTGAAGGCAGTGCTTGGTTTGTAAGGAGGTTTGTCCAAGTACCGATATCATGTTGTTCGCGATTCTACACCGAGCAGTGCTCAGTGTACGGAGTGTAGAGCAAGCGAGTGCTGGGAGGGCTGAAGTACTCGTGTTATCTGACGTTCTCATCACCCATGTTGATGCAGGTCAGTACGTGCTTGACGAATAATTCGCATCGTAGCGGCGCAAGCGCCATCCCCGACTGCTTATTTCGGGCCAACGACTACGCTACCGACATAGATTGTGTTCTTTGCCTCCGCCATTGCGATACCATACGCTAAGCTCAATGCACACCAAATGCTCGTGCACCTCACCTGGGTGCTCCAGGCCCAAAAATCCAACTTGAGCCACCAGCCCCGGCCTGCGTTTTAGGCATTCACCTCGATGTTACATCTCAAGCATGTAGCAACGACTCAACCATGCTTGCATAGAGTATCCACCAAAGCACGAAAGACATAGACTGCCGCAGTGCCACCACAGCATGCTAGAAATAGGCCGATGTGCACGGGGATATCTAGGTGTATATGTTGAGGTGATGGAGGCGCGCGACCAGGATTGCCTACAATACCTGGGGCAGCAGGGAGGGAACGCAGGGGATACAGCGGCTGATCCTATGCAAGCAGGCGAGAGGCCTGGGAGTCAAAGAGAGCGAGGGTGTGCAAGATGGCAAAGCAGGGGAGATTTTCGCATCTTCATTGCAGATGCAAAACGGGGTGATCGGGAGGGACGCGGCAGATGTGGAGAGGCAGCGGCCAATCGTGCGCCACCAGAGGCAAGGCGGCGCACGGGACGGTGGCCAGTCACAAATGCGGACAGCGGCGGGTGAACGCGGTAGACTTACGCATTCCGTAAGTCTACGCATGCCTTGTGGCGTGCGGCCGATCATCGATCAAGTGCCGCCGCCATGGACGGGAGGGCGAACGTGCATGGAAGGCGTCTGCGTCATGGGCGCTCAGTGGGCTACGTGAGCGCGGGGATGCGGCCAGAGCCCCCATGGACATAAGGGCGAGCGTGTGCGCGTGAGTACTTGCGATTTATCCGCTGCGTGTGCGCGAGGAGGCGGAGATGGTGTGCCGCTGCGTGGATGGGAGCCGCGGAGCGTGTGTGACACGCGCGAGTGTCACGCAGTGGCGGCCATCGTTGCAAAGGCCTGATGCAGGGATATGGCTGGTCGTGGGCGGTGGAACGTGCGAACAAGACGGCGGGGAGTGGCGGCGGGAGCAAAGAGAGGTAGCACGCGTGAGGAAGAC
This sequence comes from Fomitopsis pinicola, assembly GCA_001931775.1. NCBI lineage: Eukaryota > Fungi > Basidiomycota > Agaricomycetes > Polyporales > Fomitopsidaceae > Fomitopsis > Fomitopsis pinicola. Next base: position 5,959 of record MPVS01000025.1, read on the forward strand.
GGCGGGACACGCGCGACAAGATGGTGGGAGAGAGGGAGACGGGTAGCGTGGAAGTGGCGTGGCGGGCGATGCCGGCGGGCAACGGTGGTCCGGCGGGCGCTCCCTCCGGAGGAGCGACGACGACACCTCGGACGACATTGTCTCCCAACCGCTCTCAAGTGCTCAATCTCATGATTCACCCCGGTTAGCTTTTATATGCCACATATTCTGTTATAAGACCCGAGATGGTGAGTCAATAACTTTGCTCGATCATAGTGTTCAAAATACTGACTGCTGTGTTCACTACCAGGACGGTCCGGGAGGTTACAGAAATGTGAGGGGCAGGAGAGGTGGCCTTAAGGACCTGCCTAATATGCCCCTGGATGTAATCTTAGAGGTACGGCATCGTCAACTCCCATGGATTTATCGCTTGCTCAAGAGCCCTACAGGTGCTCCGTCATTTAGAGCCTCGCGATCTGCTCAACCTCGCACGTACCACGAAACCATTTCGCCAACTTCTCATGAGTCGTAGCTCTGCGAATTTATGGAAGGCTGCTAGAGTGAATGTTCCAGGGCTACCTAGCTGCCCACCGCGCCTAAGTGAGCCCGCGTACGCCGACCTTTGCTTTTCTTCGCACTGTCATGTAAGCGCGATGCACCGTGCACGCCCATCGCTTGGCTCACCTATCATGTTAGAATTGCCTCAAGCCTGGTATACAGAACGTTCTGTGGGAGTTTTTCAAGCGGTACTGCGCGTCCTGCACAAAGGAGTTGTAAGTACACGCTCTTCTCTTCAATATTGTCCCGTTATCGACGCCAAAGCCAGAACCATAGCACAGGAAAGGTTTTACTCGCAACCAAGTGATAGCTGGGAGTTTCGTCGCGCACGTGAAGGTTTATTGAGTGAGGTATTACCTGTGGCTCTGTAAATCGCCTATCTGTGACCCACACCACGTTTACAAGGTCCCGACTCGTGAAGGGGAGCTTTACCTCTGCGCAGAAGTTGACGAACTGAGGTGGTATTGGAATCAACGCGCGAACGGAGGTGCACAATATATGGAGTTCATCGCGCAGCGGAAACAACTCACGAGGGTTAATAAAGAGGTATGCTTTGAGGTTCACTATCCACAATGTTCAATCAACGGCCTGTTTCGTAGCATGCAGAGTTATGCCGCGTTTGGGAAAAGCAACGACTGAATAACAGGAGGGCCGAACTCGATGATATGCGACAACAGCGTCTCTTGGCGTAGGCTCGAGCAGTTCTGCAGTACACACTCGGCCTCTAACTCGTTTTATCTAGGGCTATATCCAAGCTTCGTGAGTTAGGTTGGGGAAGTGAGCTCGATAGGATTGCCGCGAAAAATTACGAACCTCTGCGTCAACATAGCCAACTGCGACTCGCTAAGCCTCTCACCGACAGAGGTGAGCCCCCTCCATCGTTGATTTGGTGATCCACGTCGTCTGACTTCACGGCCAAAGCATGGCTGAAGATCCAGAACGATGTCGTGGCGTGCATGGAGAAGATCAGGAACGACCGTCTCCGCGGCGGGCGACGCGTGGTACTGGGCGCGCGCCTCCGTACTTTACGGTCTGTCGTGTCAGCGGCACGTACGGCACCGCCGATGCGCACGATCGCTGACGAGTACAAGCCGGGAGTGCACGACCTCGCGATCATGCCGGAGGTCCGCGAGCTGATCGACGCCTCGGACGACGACGACTTGGACGAAGAAGAGCTCGCTGACGCGCTAGTCCCGATGTTGCCCGCCCTCGAGAGGAAATGGCAACGCGAGCGGAGGAAAGAGTACCGCGCCCTGCTCGCTGACCACCTGGATGCAGTCGACGGGGTAGACGTGCTCGAGCTCGCTGCGGCCGTCTTCAGGTGCAGGCGGTGCAAGCGGCTCACGCAGTACCCTGTAATGCTAGCCCACGACTGCCGGGAAGTCCCCTTCGTGTTCGAGAACCCAGCGTTCTTCCGAGACGACTACTACGTAGCCGTCGCGGAGAACCTCGACCGATGCCCACTGGCTATCTCCGGGTTCGAGGTCCCGCATTTCAACAGCTACTTCAGCAAGCTTGTCAAGCTGTTTCGCATGGACCCGGAGGCGACTACGCAGAAGGATCTAGAAGACGCCGACGTGAGGATTGTCTACCACAATCGTGATATTCGGCTCGTCGAGTTGATGACCTGGCGCCGCATGGTGAGCCCAACCCCCGTCCGAGCCTTATTAGATAGACAAACCGCCATCTCTGCAGATTGAATATGTGCATGACTTGAAAGAGCGCAACAATGGGTCTTCAGTCAAGTATTGGAGGGCCGCCACTAACAAGGACAGGGCGGCTGTGCACGACATCGAAGTCAAGCGAATGGAGGAACTAAGCGATCCAGATGTACTGGCTGATAAGCACCGGCTGAGGTGGTGCTGTGGTCACTGCGACTTCTCGCAGAAAGCCCCCTGGGGCAGCTCACTTAGACTGGCAGAGCTTGAGTCCCATGTGGAGGAAGAGTGAGCACGACTGCATCTTCTCCTTTGACATCCACTGACCCCTAGCGCTCTCGCGGACGCTATAGGCATGCTGTTGAGGACCCATCGCAGGAGAACGGTGATATCTATCTGCACCCTGAGAGTTGGTTTGATGTTGGTCCCATCAGAATTAAGTAGAATCGAGCCGACCGAGGGGAACCTCGTGGATACATGGTACTGTACTCTTGCGCCATAATCACTACTAATGTGTTTCTTCATTGCACGACGCTATGACCGACAGTATACAAGCACTACCGGCGCGAAGGGCAGCGCCATCGTAAAAAGAGCGCCGACTAGACCGCGCTCGAACGCGTCGTCACATATTTGCAGCACTCAGATAGTCATGAAACAAGAACGAAGTGATCATCATGTCGGTATGTCAGTCACTATTGGGTAGCCGTACTAAAAAAAACTCCCTCGTTGCAGTCCATATTTGTCAAGCGTCCTGCGAAATGCCTGGCTGCCACTCACCGAGCTTGGTCGAAACATCGGTACGGTATAACTCGGGCCAAGAGAAACTCTGTGAGCTGATTGCAGTACAAGAGATAAACGGCTGCACCGTTCTAAGAAATTCATGAGACAGGCAATGAATATCATAAACTCGAGGTCAGTGCACCGCTTAGCGATTCTACGTAAGTCGATTACTTCTACAGGTGTGAGCAACGAGGCCGTCGCGATACAACCACTGCTCACGATCCAAAGCCACCTGGATGGCACATTGACGGTAGGTCTAGCAAGACATCTATTTGGCACTGAACAGACCTCGGTTCAGACGCAGCTTTGCGCGCTACCATTCCTGCATCGATCTCATTCGTCGATATAGGCATCGGCGCCAAGCTTAAGAGGCGGGCACCCACTCGCTGCTCATCGCTGCACCATGAGATGTTCCTCAGTGCGACGCAGTGCGCGATCGGGCGGCAGCGCTCGTGCAGCTTTGGCGGCGATCGCAACTCGTTTCAAAGACTAGGCGACTTTCCCGACTCGGAGCCTGAACTCAGGCGGTTCCGTCCAGACCTTGGCACTGGCCCGTTTCACAAGCCCGTCAAAAACAACAATTCCACGATTGACAGGTCCATTTACGAATCGGAATTAATGCGTCGCACCAACTTGGGCCGTTACCCGAAGCGAAGAATGCGACTGAGCCCCTAGGTGTTGTTACGTTTTCTAGAGATGCGATCACTCAGGCCTGGCAATACCTATCTGTAGAACCCAAGTACCTAGTTCATGGTGCATACAGCCAAGCTACAACCTAATAGCAGTGCCCGCCATTTGCGCAAGTCCACTGCGCTCTATACCCACGATCGTACCGGCCGCAATTATCCCACTAGTGCAATGAAGCCTCGCAAAGTCAGGTCGTGTGTGTCAATTGCAACCACGTAGTCGGTGCGTTGGCTTCTCGGCTCAACTCAAGCGCCCATCAAGAGTCGGCGTTCATGCGATACTTGGCTCTCCTCCGTTAGCCTTTTCACTTCTGTCAACGTAAAACTCAATCCTGCCCCGCGATCTCATGCGATCTCATGCTAGCTCAACGGCTTCTCGCTGCTGGAACTTATAACCCCCGATTTGCGATGCATCAGCAAAGCCGCTGCGGTGCTCATATAAGAGCTGGACTCGCTGAGCCTCTCTCTAATACTTTCACAGTACGATACACACTCCCTCAGTAGCTACACAAACATGGGACAGTACAGCAGCAACCCAGTCCTCGGGGGGCCCACTGGTAGCAAGCAAGCCGATGCGCTGCCTGTGCCTAACCGCCTTGAGTTCCGGGATTTTGTTAAAGATATCAAGATGTTCTCCCTCTTCATTCAAGCCCTCGGTAAGTCAATGACATTTATATTGGCTGGCTGCTGATACGCTACAGACGTTCTATATCAGAGACCTCTCGAAGACAAGTTCTCGTGGGCTGCTTTGAGCGGCATCCACGGAGCACCCTTCGTACAATGGGGTAACTCTGGCGGTGGTAACCAGCCTTCGGGGAGGCCTTTCGGCGGCTATTGCACTCACGGATCGGTGTTGTTTCCAACTTGGCACCGACCGTATGTCGCACTTTTCGAGGTAAGGACATGCCACGCTCGGTCAACCGAAAAGAGTTGACCTCTGTCAACGACCCCACAGCAAGCCATCGGTGAGGTGGCCATAGAGCTCGCGGAGCGATATGCCCTCGACAGGCCCGAGTGGTTTGAAGCAGCAAAGAATCTCCGCATCCCGTATTGGGATTGGGCGGGACCCATTCCCGCCGGCGAGCCGGATATTCCAGACGAGATAACGAGGCCCGCCCTTGACATCACCACCCCGGAAGGACTCAAGACGGTGATGAACCCGCTGTACTGGTTTTCCTTTCCCTCTAAGTTTCCGTATACCTCTTTTCCGTCTCCATACGACTCCTGGCGTGCCACCCTACGGTACCCTAACAATGACCAGCCGGACGCGGAGTGTCGTATGGAAGTATTCAACCGGTACTTCGAACCCATGTTAACCATCTCACCAGCGCTCATATAATCCGTAGTACCTACGCCCAGAACCGCAACCAACTACGCATCAAGACTTACAACATGCTTACCCGACTGGCGTCATGGGAATATTTTAGCAATCATACAGCGAAGCAGTTTCCTCCAATAGCTAATAGTCTGGAAGCCATCCACGACAACGTACATGATCTAGTCGGTGGTCTCGAGCCGTTTTCAGGGCATATGTCTGACACATCCATGGCTGGTGAGTCTATGCAACGTTGAACGTATTGTTTCCTTCTCATCGCCTCCCATTATGCAGCCTTCGACCCAGTATTCCTCTTACATCATGCTAACGTCGACCGTCTACTCTCTTTGTGGCAAGCCATGAACCCCGAAGTTTGGGTTACGTCGGGAACCCAGCCCGGAGGAACGTACACGATAGAGGACGGAGGACGAGTCGATATAAACACGGGCGAGTGCTGCATCGTATTGTATTTTCGATTCCTCTTACCGTTCTTGTTAGCTCTAGCCCCCTTTTGGCGTACACAGAGGCTCCACTGGACGTCCGCTGACGTTCGTGACTGGGCGGGTGCGCTGCATTACTCCTACCCGGATTTCGATGGTCTAGAGGGTGCCAGTCCCACGCGAACTCGAGAAGCCATCGTCGAGGTTGTCGACAGGTTATACGGGCCCACCTTATCTCAGCCATGGCAGCAGGAAGATGATCGGTACCCTGTTATCCCTTCCCTTGACTCAGCGTCATCATACTCCTCCCAAACCACAAGTGCAACCTCTGCTGTGCCAAGCACCGTTGACGGCTCCGTAGAGCCTCCGGCGCCCGATGCGCATTCGCTCCGTAGCAGCATGTCCATCAACGGATACAACAGCACAAGGCACGAATGGACAATCCACATCCGTTTCAATAAATTCGAACTTGGGAGAAGCTATGCTATCCTCGTCTACCTAGGCGAGATGTACGTCGGGGCTGTGTCGGCATTCACGAGTAGCGCCGCACAGAAGTGTGCTCGTTGTCGCAACAACTGGGATGTCGAACTCGAAGGCTTCATCCACCTCGACGAGGCTATCAGTATCAACAACGTACCTACGCACTCCCCGCATATGGTGAAACCCTTTCTGGCTGAGCAGCTGCACATCGAAGTCATGGGCAGAAAGGTGAGGTCACTTCCAGGGTAGGTGACATCGTGCACGTAATAAGCTCCGTGTTCTGTAGCCCGACGGTACTCCCGCCAACATCGAGCATGACTTGCCTTCGCTCAAGGTCGCACCATTCTCGCGAGACGTATATCTGGATGCCTTCCATCACGTCTCGGTACTTGGCGAGGTGACTTACCACCACGATATTCTTGCGGGAAAACCGGGACACATCCCAGCCGATCGATGGTAGATCATATTGACCTCGAAGGGTATTGGGGCTCTAGTATAGCAGTCGATCGGGGATCGCAACGCATAATCTACATTACAATACATCTTGTCTGCCCAGTCAAATGTTGAAGGAGCACTAGGCCGGGCAGACATCAAGGAAATGTGGAAAAGTAGGAGGACGGAGTGCGGCCGGCGAGTCGGACGCGCCTGTCGCTAATAAGTAATAACTCTGCCACAGCCTGAGCCGCCACAATCGTTGCCACAGTCGTCTCGCGAGCCGCGAGCGCCCGTTCGAGAACGTGAGTGCGAAGATCGCCGTGGCGATGGTGGCGCGAGCTATTCTCGGCGTCCCTCGGCTCACTCTCGTACAGCAACTCGAGTGTCCCATTATCGGGAAACATACTTTTGTCGTCTGAGCTTTCGCAAATGCCGCGGAAGAGAGTCGCGACGGCACGTAGTGTCTCCCGGGCCGCTCAACCCACTGAAACTTCGAACGTCAGAGGGCGCAGGAACGTACGGGGCAGGAAGGGAGGACTAAAGGACATGCCCAACATGCCTCTTGATATACTCTTCGAGGTACATAAGGGTTCTTCACTACGTCTCGATGGTTCGCATTAAGAGCTCTTGCTGATGCACAACAGATACTCTGCTATCTCGAACCCCGCGACCTGCTGAACCTCGCGCGGACCACAAAGCCTTTCCGTCGATTCCTCATGAGCCGTCGCTCCGCGAGCACATGGAAAGCTGCTCGAGCTAACGTTGAAAACCTTCCAGACTGCCCTCCTCATCTCAGCGAGCCGCAATACGCCAATCTCCTGTTCTTCCCCTACTGCAACGTGAGTGAACACGTTCTGCGAGTGCCAGCGGTACACCAAGATCCAGTTCGTCTCTCCAGAGCTGCCTCAAGCCGAATGTTCGTCACGTGCTTTGGGAATTCAGCGCGCGGTACTGTCCCCCTTGCACACGAAAGTAGTGAGTTCTGTCTCGACCCGTACCCCCCATCTCTTGCTCACACCGATCTCCTCTCGACTAGCACGATCCAATGGAGACAACTGCGTTGCGACCTCGAGTACTCTTGGGCGTACTTCTCCCTGCGCAACGATATCTTCACAATAGTGAGCCTACTCTCTGCACCAAATATCCCGGAGTCCTCCGCCATGTTGACGTGATACCCCTCCAGATGTACCTCCATGGCTGGCGGACACTCCACTGCCCGGAGCTCGACAAGCTTAAGCGACCCTGCCAGGCACTCCGCCACGAGGACGAGCGGGTGCACCTTGGTCGTCTGGGACCAGTCGAAGGTGAGGAACATGGTGGACGTAGGTTGGAGACGCGACGCGTACTGAGCTTTTTTGTGACACAGTGCGGTTTCACGACTGGGCGGTAGAGCGAAAGCAGCAAGTCATCGCGATTACAGAGGTGCGCCACATAGTATCCCCGTTGCACTGGTTGTGACCAGTACTCTGCCCTCCCGCTCGTCAGCACGCGGCTCTCTGTCGTGTGTGGGATGCACGGCGTGTGACAGAGCGGGTGCAAGGGCTGCATTTAATTCGAAGGCAGCGTCTAGACGCGTGAGTCTCCCCAACAGACAACCCCGGTTGCCGCTTACCGGTTACCTCTCACTCAGGATCGTCTCGAAGTTGCGCGAGCTCGGATTCGGTGAAGTGCTCAACGGCATCGCTGCACAAGACTACGCCCCTCTGTCCACGCATTCCCACGTTCGGAAGGCGAAGCCCCTCACTGATCGAGGTGCGTATCCTCCTGTACGAGCAGGCGAGTGTGATGTAGAACGAACCGTTGCAGCATGGGCAAGTATCCAGGACGATCTCGTTGAATTCGTGCAAGGCTTGCAGACAACTGCCTGAGGTTGCGGCGCTTCCATTCCTGGTGATACGGGACGGATGGCCCCATTTCGCGACAACGTGCTATCATCAGGGGAAGAGGTGGCGCATGGTTAGATCATGTGATCGCGTCGACCGAGTCGTTTACAGGCGGTACTACTACTCACATCCCTGACACAGATCTTATAGCGTTGAATTGCCAGGTTTGAATATTGCTACAGGTTCTACGCATATGGTACTAATGATACAACTGCAGAGTTAGTAGACTCTAGCTATAGGTCTATGTGCGTGAGATGTGTGTCAACAGTCAAGTCCAGTATGCTTGATTGCGCCGGAGTCGGGTGTGTTATTAACATAATTTAGCATGAGATGATGCAACAGTGGGAACCCTAGGCTCGCGGAGCCGAGCCCGTCTACGTCCACTGTGTCTGTTTGACTTTTACGAGAAAATGCCGGCCGATACAGGTGAAGCCCGAGCCAGCGATCATTACGACCTAGCGCGCTATTAGCAGCGCGTCCCGAAGTACAGCGGCGAACGAGACTTACTGCGCTGAATACGATAGGACTGGGCCAGTGGAGATCGGAGCCGTGCCCAAGGAGGGCGCCGTCGATGGGCGTCCCCGTGAGCATCGCGAAGGCGATGAAGCAGTAGCCGAGGCCCATACATATACTGCGAGAAATACCATCAGAGACGAAGGGACAGTTGGGGGGCAGACGGGGCATACCCAAGCTCTTCGGTGCGGTTCGACAGCACCGCGAGCACGCTCGGCACGAGGGCGATGTCTGTGAGAGACCGCGTCAGCGCGCGCTTTGTGGAGTAAAGCAAGGGTGACGCTTACATGCGCCAGAGAAGAAACCATACAGGATCGAGAAAATGATGATGGCGGCCGTGTTTGTGACGCCGAACATGACAAAGACGAGCGCGCCCATGATCAATGAGATGGGGATGACGACATTCAGCGCGCCGTAGTAGTCTGCGAGCATGTTCGGGATGACTCGGCCCGGGATCGACGCCGCGTTCAGGATGGCAACCTGCGGGATAAGATGTGAGCAGGGAAGGGGGGTGAGAAAAAGGGGGACGTACAGTGTAGAACGCGAGGGTGTCATCAATACCGTGGAGGTCAAGCCAAAGTTGGAGGTAAAAGTCTATGTGGGTGTATGCGTCAGCAGTGATCAAGATAATATGTGCGCATTGCGACCCACAAGGCATAAACAGGCCCAAATATACCAAGAACACTCTGCAAAGCACCGATTGAGTTATGTCCCTCGCACATACGAGCTCATCGACTTACCCAAACACCGTGAACACGAACGACGGCGCTGTCAGAACCTTCACGACGTTCGGCTTCGGCTGCTCGCCCCTGTCCTTCCGGTCCGGCATCCGCGTGCGCATCAGGAGCTGCGCGATGGCGAGCAAGCCTAGAGTAAGGAAGCCCGTCGCACGCACGCCCCAGGCGAAGCCGACGGACGACGAGCCACTGATGAGGTGGTTGACCATGATGGGGTAGACGATGCCGCCGCAGCCAGAGCCACAGACGACGAGGCCCAAGGCCATGCTTCTTCGCTTCTTCCAATAGTGACCTTGTAATGACAAGGCAGGGACAAGCATGAACCCACCGCCGACGCCCATACCGATTCCCTGGGCGAGGAGGAGCTGGTAGTACTTTGACGGATCGGCGAGGGAGAGCATGAATATACTGTACGGATGCCAAGGTGAGTGGAATAGTAGGAATGCAGGGGGAAGGGAGAAGAGACGGACCAAAAAACGAAGAGATTACTGCCGCAGAAGAGCAGCAAGTGGAAGTAGCCGGCGTCGAACAGTCTGCCGGCGGGAAGGCCCACGAAGAACAGCATGAAGAGCTGTAATGAGCCTATCCAACTGATGTTGGATGATGTTGAGGTGCCTGCGAGCACGTAGTAGTCTTGGTAGACGCCAAATGAGCTCGCGTAGCCGAAGGTACAGAATGATATCATGGCTCTGCATCATTATGAGACATGGAAGAGGCGGTGCAAGAAGAAGGCTACGCACCCACCGAAGGTGGCACACCATGCCTGGAGTCCTCCGTCGGGGATATCATCTTCAAAATGAGAAAGCCCTGCTTCGGCATCGATCTTCTCTTTGGGTAGCCTCTCGAATGCGTCGAGCTGGATGGTGTTGGTAGTTGTCCGGTCTTCCAGAGACGTATCTATGCTCATCGGAGTGTGACTCATGGTCGCGTAGTAGAAATCACTCGGGGGTATCGTTGGTGAGGATCCTGCAAGGCGGGCCTTAAGAACCAACGCGCAGGCAAGAGAAGTTTATCGCCACATTTTTCCGTGGATGGGCCTGGTCGAGCGGGGTCGATGAGGCGGCAGGCCGCCATGTTGTCGGGAAGGTTGCGAGAGCCGTCGGAGAGAGACTGTCTGGACTTCCGCGCGTGCAGACATGACGCGCGGAGGACGAGCAGGGACGAGCCCGGAGGAGTCCGGAGGAGCGAGGCCCAGAATAGAAAGGCCGGGGACGCTCACAGATCCATCGCGGCCCTCGGCCGCGGAACCGGATCTCCGGGCACCGCTGCAGTGCCCGCCTGGCGTCCGCCGTCCGCTCTTCAAGTTGCTCGCCTACTTTCCGTCGGAACAGCGCCCCGTCCCTTTCGCTCCTCCGTTGTTCCAATATGGGTGCCCGCATACACGCAGTTATGACACCGCTCGCCTTTGATTTTTTCTGTGTCGCTCAAATTGTGAGTTGCACGTCGATGAAGGGACAATGATGTAAGTAACATACTTTCATATCGTATCGCAGATCCAAGTACATGATCTTCGATCTGACATGACATAAGCTGATCGCTTCGGCACGAAGTCGCGTAGTAAGTCTAGACAGTGTCGAGACACCCACGCTCCAGACAATTACAGTACACCCGTACGGCTGGCCATCCAAGGGCTCTTACATGCTGCTCGTACTCGTTTGCCGCACAGTTATCCATGTTGAGTGAGAACCCCGGCCTTCAACTGTAGCATGTACTCACCGGTGTCAGATTATGACTGGCTATTAGACCCGGTCACACAGCGGGCAAGGGCTCTCCACGCCAAGCCCGGATCCCGCTCGAAGATCAAACACAGAAACATGTTCCTTTCCTCTGCTGTTTCTGATGAACTGACATTGGCAGTGCGCGATGACCGCCTATGTGAGTCACATACCAGCCTGCCCATCCCGCATGCCAATCGTGACTTCCTCTGGTTCCTCATTGGATCCGTTCTGATTTTCCGTTGATTCATTCATATCGTCTTTGCCCTCTTCTTACACTCCTCGAACACCACACCCGCTAGCTCGTCGTGTGTATGTTTAAGGCCAGGCAGGCCACTGTACGGTGTGTGATGACGGTCAAACAGAAGCAGCATTATTGATTCGTTACGAGCGACCTATCCCACGCACCGCATGCAATTCCTGTGTATGGTGCAGGCTATCCGGGCTACCATCCACGCCGTGAGCATCGGACGATGATTCATAGCATTTCATCCGTGAATTTGCCGTGCTCTTCGGAACTCAAATTTCAACGCGTTACTCCAGCCAGTGGGCCGTGGCCCTTGGACTGATGTCGATCACCGAGGGTGCTGGTGGACGGGCCCCGTGGTGACCAAGCTCAGGCAGCATGGTTCTACCTCGGTGGAGGCACAAACATGTAAAGTAAGTGGTGTACAGGACTCATCTATGCCGAAAATCATCCTACAGCGGCGGCTCGGAAGGTTTATTATTGTGGTGTTGGCATTCGGACAGTTGCCCACTGCACCACGCAGACCAAGCCACCATCGAAGGCAGCCTACCCAAGTAGTTGCCTAGTACATCACGCTTGGCATACAACGTTGGACTCGTCGCGCACATCAAACGACGGTTCCTTGGAACGCACTCGCCCAAACGTTGGCGTTGGGAAGTAGTGTCACGGTGGGTCCGAGTCGGTCGACGCCATCAGCATCTATTCGGACCACCAGGGTTCTAGATGTGGCTATATTGGCACTGAATTAGGTTGGCAGATAATGGGCTTGGCTTTCGTCCGGTGCCAGTGGACATACGGGTTGGTGTCAGGGTTAGAAACTAATTTTTGGCGGAGCGGCAAGCCCGTGCGGGGGCCTCTGGAACTTGGCTCACGACATACCTACTACTAGGCCCTGCCAACTGAGGCCGACCGAAGGTGCGACGCAGTTGCCTCAAATGGGCCCTTACATACTCCGGGCTGCGGCAGGTTCGTCACATCTTAGACTCATACGAAGCGGTGTGCAGCACACTGTCCCCAACCGGTACGTCGTGTGCCTTCGACCCGCATTGGCGGCCAAAGTCATGCGAAAACGAATCTTGTGCGTATCACGCATATCTGAAAAGTGACTGACCGACCCAGTATTCCGAACGCTGGTCCTATGACTTGTTATCGTGCCAAAATTGGACGTGCCTGACAGATCTCGGCGTCGCATCACCAGCCCTGGGATAAGAGGGCTAGACGATGCACCACCAACTTGAACCACACAGGCCTCCCTGCATCCTCAGTCATTGCAAGCCTCAAAGAGATTAAGGCGTAGCAGGGCTACTCCGGCTCAGGGGTACCATGACCCCATCGATGGCAAGCACGCTGGACACTGAATCGTGAGTTGCTAGCTACTCCGAGTCGAGATCGACAACCTGGACGCTACTCACATGGGTGAGCTCTGTAGAGCCACGATCGGATATCTGTATACGGCGTTTGCAAGTGAGTGTCTTCCTGGCGCCCTATCCAACTGCTACATATCCCGACTGCGCTATCTCGTAGTGATGATAGTTTACGACCACGCGCTCTGCCTGAGACAGGAAATTGAGCTATTTTGGCGGACGAAGTTCGTCTGGCCGACTTGGATTTTCCTCTCGAATCGCTACATCCTGCTGCTGTACGGGGTCAGCTGTCTCTTGCAGGTCCCGCTGTGGACCACGCCTCTGGTGTGTTATACCGTGACTGAACCTTGATGCAATACTGTGCAGGCTGATCCAAATTTCCACACCAGGGGTGCGTGGCACTTTCTCGGTATGGTGGAGGGCAAGCTGATGCAGTGTCGACAGATGCGAAACAACGATCCTCATATTTTACATAGCGAACGTACTGCTCTTCGTGATTTCAGCGAGTACGTCCTTAATGCCTGAATGCGTGGCACGCTGCTAAGGAGCCGCTAGTCTTCGCAGCCTTACGCGTCTATGCGATCAGTAAAAGGAACATAACCGTCGCGCTAGGAGTCCTTTCCGTTGGTTTAGTTCCAGCCGCACTCAATCTGGTGCGCACAGTGACTCCAGATTTCATGGGACATAGCATGCTTACGGCCGATACATCTCGCCAGTACACAACAGTAGACCAATCGTATGCGTCTCTTGGTTCCTGCGGGCTTTGCGCTCGGAGACGCTACTATACACTCGGAACAGAGAATATGTGAGGTCGTTTTCAATCACTGTTCTGAGCTCCTGTAGCCCCGATCTAACATCGTACATCACAGCCGTAAGTAGGTCCGACGCGGCGGAGCTACTACAACACAGCTGACAGAGCTGAATACGGCTGTAGTGGACATCGTCATATGTGTGTGTGCAGTGTCGGCCGATCTAGTGGTCATCGCCATCACATGGCGGAGGACATACAGACTATGGCGAGAAACGTCAAGACAAGGAGAGCCTAGCCCGTTGATCAGCCTGGTGCTACGTGATGGTAAGCCTAGTCGTGACGTCTCGCTGGTGTTCTCTCGACTAACTGCACATGTACTCAGGTATTCTGTATTTTGTGTGAGCTGTGTGATGGTCTTTTTTCAACAACCGAAATATTTTGACTCTGTTTTCGTTAGCATGATGCTGATATTGAACGTCCTTGAGCTTGTCGTGATGCGTGCTTGGGTCACTGAAACATCGGTACGCCCACTCCTCATAGGGATGTCTGGCTTTGTTGACAGTAAAGGCCTAGGCAAGTGTCGCATATACCTCGTATATCCTTGTCCCGTAAGTCCCCTTACACGAATACTGGAACCGCACCGATTTGTGATATCCCTTGAATCATTGTTTAGCCTTTCGCCAATCTTCGTCAACCACTTCCTCATCGGTCTGCGTCAGCTCTCGTACGCTAATTCGCACAGCGGACTCCCCGATATGGAATCAACAAGGACAACCACCTATGGCTCATCACTTGCGACGATGGGGGGCCATATCAAGGTTGGTCTTCACTTTGCTACCCCGTCTGTTACCAGGGAAGAAAGCACCCAAGGCGAATGGGATGATCTCGAACGTAGCACGGAAGATGACATTGAAATGCATATAATGACCTCCTGATTCTGATCTGCAAATTCTAATGCTCTGTCCTTCGCGAGTTTTGTGATACCGCTATTGTTGGGCTCCGCCGGCGCTTTGAGGTTGCTCATGCATGGTGGCAGCATGGTGATTCACGCTACATAAGTGAGATCTAAGTCTTACGCATTGGTAAGCATTGTGGTATCTCGCTGAAGCTACTTTCGACTGACTACATCCCTAATCTGATGATTCTAATCAGGCGTCCTGTACTTCGCGTCTCAATCTAAATTACACAGTGAAGCCAATATATAATCAGGCGTTCCGAACAGGCAACCCTTGACACCTATTCTGAACGTTCCTGAGCTAGTCGTCACGGTGATGCGTGTCTGGGTGACTACATCATCAGTCTGTGCATTACCACACTGATTCGTCATAGGGCTGATACACTCTGCTTCTTAGTCTACCGTCTTCACCAACCACTTCATCATGAGCTTCCACCGGATCTCGCATGCTGACAGTGCGGCCGCTCTGAACCGGGTTTGTCCAGCACAATCGACTAACCGCCTCGCTTGCAACAATGGGCGGAAACCTATAGGTCAGTCTGCACTTTGCTACCCCACCTGCCGGCGTCCCTACGGAAGGAAGCGATCAAGGCAACTGGGATGATACGGATAGTGACGTAGACAAGGATGGATTGCCCCCCAAACACTGGTACGTAACTTCAGTGCCCCCCGGTATGTGCATATAGCCGTCAATCACAGCCGCGTCACAGACCAAATCAGCACTTGGTAGTCCCCGGTATCCAACATTTCTGGCTTCTGTGCCTTGTCAATCCACTCCTTCGAATCCTCCGCCTGCACCAAGTCCCTGGCTGGCTTCAGCACGACGTCGACCTTGACCTTACCCTTCTCAAACACCTGCCCATCCCACAGCTCACCCCAGCTCTCAGGCGAGTGGCAGAACATTTGGCCCCCCGATGTTAGTGTGCGCCGATCCCACATGCCCTTTACCGGCTGGCCTGCATGCCCGCCCAGGATGATCGACCCTGGCTCAGGCGAGAGCAGTCCTGCCAGCTTGCGCGCGAGCTCGAACTGCCTCGCTTCGTCGAAAAGATGGAAGAACGAGGAAGTGTGAATGGCGGAAACACGCCCATTCAGAGGCGTGAGCGTCTGTAGGGACGAGAGCTCGGGGGCAGGTGTGTTCGGCGTCGAGTCGAACACCGGTGCAGTCTCGAAGAAGGCTGGGCTGAAGGCGTCCCCACCGATGAAGTGCGCCGGGAACTCCTTGGCGGTCGTCTTGAAGAGTTTGTGGCCGAGATCCCAGTACTCTGCCATCCGCGTGAGCACAGAGCACTTTGATCTGTGTGGAATCTTGGTCTTACCTGGGTGTAGATCAGATCCAAGGGCATTCTCGACAGGGAAACCATCCGTAACTGCCTTCCTGACGTCAACACCGACTAACAGAATATGTCAATCAGGTCTCTCGGTACCACAATGTCTGCTGTGCATGCTACGCACAGCAACATCCGATGTCGAGGAAAATACCCCCCTTGCGCTCCTTGCCAATCTTGAGGACCTGGTTGTACGCAGGCAGGCGGGAGAGGACGAGCCTTGTCAAGATTCAGATCGGTCAGTACATTCAGGACGCTCAGACGGTACGTATACATAAGCAACGCACTTTGTAAACGCGAAAATCCTGATACAGGTGTACGGAGCAACCTGTTCACGAACGCATGAGGATAAATGTCAGTGGTATTCGGTGTGCATGCTTTAAGGATTACCTTCAAAGCATCCTCCTGAACGCTCATGATATGCCGCTTCAACTCTTCAGCATCGTTGACCCCGGTCTGCGCCTGGAAGAACTCACGCTCTTGCGGCGTGAGGTGGTAGAATTGCTCGTAGAACTTCGGGTCGTAGTCTTTAGGTCCGCTTACTCCCGTTGACTCTGACGACATGTCGATTGAGCTGGGCGATGATGAGTTAGGACTCAATTCGGAGAGAGGAGAGTAATGCTGATGAGTTGCGGTTAGTATGCGAACATCGTTGCGCTTTTATAGTATGCTCCCACTGCCAATGGGCGCTGCGTGACCTCGACATTCTTACAAACTCGAGCCGTTTCCTTGAGGATGCAGCGACCGGCAGTCAGGTGCGCGGAGAGATTTGCAGCGAAAGTAAGCGGCCATGACGGACGCTCGGGGCCATCACCACGGCATCGAAGTTGGCCTGAGTGCATGTGCAATCTTGTGAGGCGCCCAGAGCCTTGAGCCTTCTTGCCACTATCAAGATGTAGCCCATACGTTACGAATAGTAAGTATTCTCATACGCGGCGTATACCTGCCAGTGTGCGAACACACACCGTCCTACCGGCAGTGCTTGATTTGGATCACTTTGACTGTTCAGTCAGATACTCTGCTACTGGGAGCGATCACTGGCCGAACATGATGCCGTCCCAGGGCCCGTTAAACGTGCTTGTTGTATATTACGCACTGCTACACATGACACCAATGTCAGCTCTACAAAGGGGCATACCCAATAGTCTAGGCCCAATCACGCCCCCGAGCCCTCAGTAGGCTGTGTCGGGGCACTATTCACAACCCAAGAACACTTAGCAGCTTAGCATAGTCCGGCGTACCCAACCCCGTCACCTATGACAAGACGTCTCAGTCCACGCAACATACCAATGCAGGCACTCGACGAAGCGGACTCACCGGGTCCCACCCGACCGCCGCCTCAAACCCAGTCGTAAAGTCCGAGCACGCGAAGTTGTTTCCCGTCGTAATATCCGTGAGCCCGCGCCAGCCGTCCACGTACAACCATGGGTTGAGCCACCCAAGCACGGGGCGGCCCGCCGCAAGCAGCGCATCGTTCACGAGCGCGACGACGCTCGCGAACGTGGGGCTCGCGCAGCTCGTCCCGCTTACCGGGTCGGCGTAGCCTAAGAGTACGACCTCGAAGTCGACCGCGTATGCGGCGACGTCCGGGATCGCGCGCCCCGAGGCGTTGTAGAGCCCCGCGTCCGTCGGGAGGTCGCCGTATTCGGCGAGGTAGGCGGGGACTGCAAAGGACTGGAAGGCGGGCCGCGGGAAGATGTTGGAGAACCCGCCACCTGAGAAGTTCACGGCCGTCTCGGGGATGTCGATGGTCCCACCGACGGAGGTCACACTGCAAATGCGAGGAGACGTTGTGAGCAGGAGCACTTTGCCTACAAGGACAGGGTGAACGTACAACGGACATCCTCCTGGGAATGTGAGGATGAACTCAGTGCAGCCATCGGCAGGGTAGTGTCCACCGGAGACACCACCATCCCCCGACGCAAAGAGGATGGACGTGCCTCTGGCACCAAGCGCTGCATATGTGTTACAGAGGTTCCTTGCAGAGCATCGGAGGTCAGCACCTTTTCGCCGATCTACGAGCTTCAACGTACTCTGCAAGCTTCGTAGAGACGGCCTGTTCGTCGATACCGTAGCTCGTTGTCATGACTTGCGGCGGCGACCCTAAGCTGAGCATGTATAGAGCCGTATCAATGAGCTCATTGACGAACTCTGTTTCGTCTCCGTCACCTCCAACGGAGATGAAGGTCACAGGCGCCTCCGTGGCGAGACCGACTGTGTACTGGATGTCTAGGTTCTGATCGCGATTGCTAGATCATTCAATGAGCCGGGCATGGGCGCAGATGCACATACCGCTTCTACGCCGACGCTACCATTTTGCGGATCGATTCCACCATTGAGCTCGACAATGTTGTAGGATGTCCACGGAGGAATATCGGGCCTGTAGTTCTGCAAGAACGTCTGCCACAGTTCACTTCAGCACACCATGCGGAGATCACCAAGGCAAGGACTCACTGCCAGATCTGAGCGCTGAGGCCATTGTTCTACGTACCCTGTAACGGCAAGCTCCGACCCGTGCGTAGCTGGGGTGGTCGGAAGATTGTAGAGGTACTGCAAGCACGCGGGAGTGATCGAGGACACGTCGCATGGGCTTGCGGCAGCGTCAGAGGTCGGCACCCGAGGATAGTTCACGATAGGAAGGGAGCCGTATGGGTCGGGAAACCTACGCGTGTGACAATCCAAGGCTTTTATTAGCAGTCGCTCAAATCCCGGACACTGCAACGTACGATATCGTCGGATGGACAAAGTCCAGATGACCAACAAGGTCTGCCGGGATTGAGTAGGCCAGTGTCCGGATGGCCTGCTTGTTCGTGCTGGGATGTGTGAAGATGGAGAACTGAGCGTCCAGGAGATCGTTCGCCTTGCTGACGGGCACTTCGATCATGAGCCAGCCGCCGGTTGAAGTAGTGTTGATTCCTGCAATCCCATTCTCGTCAAGCCAACTGTTAACAGCTGATACGCTTTTTGAGGAAGGGGAGATGTACGCCTCGACCTATGGAGAAGCGAAACCATGTCAGTCACCCACAATGCACGGCACTGTCAAAAGCTTTGCTTACCTCTTCCTTGCTTAAATGGTTGCCGTAGTTCGTACTGCTTGGTGTGCTGACGTCGTACAGGGCGTTCACCAGTCCGATTGGGTCATCCTGGACCAGTGCCAGGCGCAAGGATAGGACTTTGTCAGACGGCGCAGGACTGATGAGTGTGTAGCCGGACGGGATATTTGCACGAGATTCGTGGACTTGCAGATCTCGTCTGACTGGGTTGGCTAGCGCTGATGCAACGGCCATCAAAGCAAAGAGGCTTGAGGAGAGCATGGCTGCTGGTCCTCAGGATGGGTTGAGGGTAGGGTCGAGCTCCTGCGCCCATATCGATGAGGCCAGCGGTTTATGACCAGAGAGCGCGTGGAAGAGCCTGTCATGATAGAAGAGAATGTGTCCCACGGAGGATCGCATACTCCCGTACATCATCAGTAGGCACTGCATCGCATCCACAAAGAATGATCACCATCCACGGATAACATCCCAATCATAGTGGGAGTAGGAACCCAAACACGAGCTGTACCTCTACCTGTAAATTTGCGGGTCTCCCCTACGAGGGTGAGCGACGTGTTCCCTCATGCGAAGCATGGCCACAGAGTAGAAGGACCGAAGGAGGTTTTCCTCGACCTTGGGAACGGAGCACACGAGAGATAGTATCAGAAGATGAGCCGCAGATTGAAGGTGGCCGGAGCTGGATATGCAGTGCTGCTGCTACATCGATATCTGCCAGCTGCAGCGGGTGATGCACTGAGGGTGCCACTGCCCGAGCCAGCTGGCATGATGGCGAAGTTAAAGGCAGCACTCGGACACGCGCCGCGATCTGACCTGCCCTGAACTGCGTTGAACGCGGTCACGTGGATACTTTTGTCTGTCATTACGACTCTGAGTAGGCACACGTTGATATATTTGTTCCTCTGCGTCGACGCATCAGGCCGTGAGTGTCATTGATAATTGCCCATTCAGCGCATTGAAACATACTAAGCTCTTTATGATCTATCTAGTTCAAGGGGCAGGCACTGGATACGACTCGGATCATACCTTCACAAGCCCAACGCTTCCATCAACTTCGCGTAGTTTGGACTCGTGCCAAGACCCGTCACCTGCAAGCACTGTGAGAATGGGTTGTAACAAGCACCATTTTAAAACGTACTTGGTCTCACCCTACAGTGGCGTTGAAGCCGGTAGTGATATTCGAACAGGCGAAGTTGTTCCCCGCTGTGATGCCGTCCAGCGCGGAAGCAGCCACCGAGTACAGCCACTAGTTCACAAAACCAAGCACGGGACGGCCAGCCGATATCAGCTCGTCCTTTAGCAATGGCACCACGCTCGCAAAGGTTGGGCTTGCGCAGCTCGTCCCGCCCACGGGCACGTTGATCCCCTCGCCGACGTCAAAGTTCAGAGCGCATGCCGCGACGTCAGGGAATTCGCGTCCGCTCCGGTTGTATAGCCCTGCTTAGGTGTCTCCCATGTACGCGAGGTACTGCTGCACCGCGGTCTCTTGATAGGTGGGGCGCTCAAAATAGTTGGAGAAGCCGCCGGCGGAGAAGTAGGCTCCCGTCTCTGGTATGTTTGATGTGCCACCGACCGAGGTAAGGCTGTAATAGTGGTGTGAGCGAGTTGGGCATGTAATAGAATGGTTGACATACAAAGAATAGACTGAAGGGAAGGTTGGGACGAACGTCGTACACTGCGGCGTGATGAACTCTGGCTGTATACCAGAGACGCCACCGTCGCCAGAACCGAAGACCACTGAGACTGCTCTTGTCCCCAAGGAAGCACTTCATTTCGCGCGGTCAGCTCCCGGATCGAGGTGGACGGAGCGTGTTGAAACGCACTCTGCAAGCGCATCCGAGATATTCTCCTCGTTGTCACCGTAGCTAGTCGTCATCACTTGGGGGGGGGAGAAATGAGTGCAAGCATGTAGTGCGCAGCGTCGAGCAGCCAGTTCGTGAAATCGTCGTGCGAGGGGAACCCGACATCACTAGCAGAGATAAAAGTCACTGGTACTTGGGTTGCTAAATCAATGGTATACTGCACGTCTAGGGCAATGGTCAGAACATCCGTTCACTGGGTAGCTCTCGGACATTTACTGACCGCTTCTTGCCCGATGCATTTTGAGCCTTGTTGATCAGGTCCGTTATCAAGTGCTACGAGAGTCCAAGTTGTTGCGGGGTCGATAACAGGGCGGAAGTCGCTCAAGAATCTCTACGGCCGTGTTGTCAGTACTCGTGAGCAACAGCATAGACACTTCATACTGCGAGATCTACTTCCTCTGGCCACTCCAACTCGTATCCTGTGACAACAAGCTGGTTCTCAACATTCTTGGCGGGTATTGATGGGATGTCATATAGCCACTGCATGCACGCCTGAATGATGAAGGTAAGGCTGCATGGACCAGTGTACACTGTTTCGGAAGCGAGGCTCGACGCAAATTCCATTACGGGCCTCTGTCCGTATGGATTTGGAAACCTGACAGAAGCGCTGAGTCGCGAAGCCGAGGCGATATCAAGCAAAGGAACGTACGAAACGCCACTGATCGCACGTGAGCGGCGAGGCGAGTTGGAATCGAATAGGATAGATTTCTCACAGCCTGCTTGCCGGTTACGCTGTGCGTGTACAGAGAGAAACCGCCATTGAGCAATTTGTTGGCAATGCCGACAGGCATCTGAGCCGAAAGCCAGTCGCCAGCCGCAGATAGTGCTGTTGCTTGTTACTCAGTCGTGAATGTACTGCAGCGCACTCTCGTTGGACGGTGAGAGGTACGCCTCGACCTACCATTGGAGAACGTTTGAATGAGTTGAAGTAGTATGAATTACACAGGAGCAAGTCGCGGCGGGACGCACCTCTTCTGCGCTGAGGTACTGCCCGTAGTAGGTCGGGCTGGGCGGTATGCTCACGTTGTAAAGCGCGTCGATCAGTCCTTCGGAGTCGCGATAAGCAAGAGCGAACCGGAGAGTTATCAGACGGTCTGGCTCCGCAGGGCCTGTGAGCGTGTAGCCGTCGGGGGCGCTCTGTCTTGACTCGTGAACCTGCATAGTCTGTTGCATGCACCAAGCCAGAGAGGGCAGCAAGCCCAGGACGAGCCACCCTGAGTACATCGTTGATGCGTAATGCGCCCTCACTCCATCCAAAGTTTGAGTGTCGCTCGATGAGCATAGTCATACGGCATGCGTGGAACGTGACGGCTCCGAGCATGCCTCGAGGAACGGGAATATCTTCCCGAACATCGGACGACAGTCCCGCAGCGTTCTATGAGCCGAATTGGAGCAGAGCGACAATCGTGGGATGGCTCTGATAGCTGCGTATGAGACTTTACCTCATCCGCCGTGACTCTGGAAGTTCTGAATTGCATTGGGAGAGATTGGGAGGCCGCCGCCGGCCATCTTCCTCCGTCTTGCGAGTCTTCACTGGTGGGCTACCTGTGCCGGTGCTCACATAAGTGTCATCAGTCGTGAGGCAGCACTTATGCAATCTGCATCTAAAATGGAGGACTAGCCCTATCTCTTCGCTATTTGTGTATAGGTGGGATGAGGGGCAGGGCCCGCGAGTCGCGAGCGCTTTGCAAATTGAATCGCGGTCATGTGATATATACGCGCGTACAGGATACTTAAAATTTGAGTCATTCGACACAAACCCCTCACAATGCATGGGAGGGCGAAGGGCCTTCATATGATCGACCAACGCGCCGCTCAGCATGTCAATACGCTGAGGTCGTCTCTGCCTGTGATACTCGATTTCAAATGGATACACCCACCTTGCCTACTTCGATATTATTGTACCCCATGTCATGGTCATGCCTCTGACGTGCCTCGTTTCTGTTATCAGGCTTCACATTTCGAACAGCCCTTGACATCAAAATGTGACGATAATTCGCAGTCCAGAACGATTTCATACCCCAGCAGAAAACCAACGCGTCCACAATCATAAACCAAGCACGGTCCTCAGCTTTGCGTAGTCGGGAGTTCCTAAGCCCGTCACCTAAGAGCGTCGTGTCACAACATAGACATGAAAGCGCGTGAGGGTGTAGACATACCGGGTCCCAGCCCACTGTGGCATTGAATCCAGTAGTTCCATCCGAGCAAGCGTAGTTGTTCCCGTCAATGATGTCGTTCAGAGCAAGTGCTGGCCCAGCTACCGAGTAGAGCCATGGGTTCAGGAAACCCAAAACGGGCCGGCCAGCCGCGAGCAGCTCGTCGTTCAACAAGGACACTACACTCGCAAAGGTGGGGCTCGCGCAGCTCGTTCCGGACACGCCGACGTCGTATCCGTCGTAGATGATGTCGAATGCGACAGCGTACGCGGCCACATCTGGGAACCCGCGTCCGTTGGGGTTGTACAGCCCTGCGTTCTGTGAGCCAAGGTACTCAGTCAGATATTCAGTCACCGCAGCTTCTTGGTATGATGGGCGGGTGAAGTAGTTGGAGAAGCCGCCACTAGAGAAGGAAACAGCCGTCTCTGGTATGCTCTCTGTTCCGCCAACCGAGGTCAGGCTGTCATGGTCCTATGTCAACAAATTATACGTCGTGGGCAGACGGCACATACTAAGGGCAGCCTGAGGGGAAGGTCGGGATGAAGGTGGTGCATTCGTTGTAGTGCAAGCCGGAGACACCACCATCACCCGAGGCGAATAGTACAGAGACACCGCGCGCTCCCAGTGCAGCGTGCAGCGTGCACAACGCTCTACACGAAAAAGTCAGCATTATTCTCCTGGTAATTTGCGCTCTGCGATACGTACACTGCAAGCGCCTCAGAGATGTAGGGCTCATCATCACCGTAGCTCGTGGTCATCACCTGCGGCGGGAACGGTAGCGCGACCATGTACAACGCCGTGTAGAGCAGCGTCTCCGCGAACTCGTCGTCCGTAGGATCAGAGTTGTTACCGACTGAGATGAATGTCGTCGGCACGTCCGTTGCGAGACCGATGGTGTACTGAATGTCCAGGTTCTGCCCATTACGAGCCGTATCAGTACTCCGACATCGTGAACTCGGGATGGCCTACTGACAGCTTCGAGCCCCGCGTCGTATTGACCCTGTATGTCTGACCCGTTGTCAATCGTCACGAGCGTCCAGGTAGTCGCAGGGTTTATATCGGGACGATACTCTGTGAGGAACGCCTGCGTTGGTATAAGCCCCCCGCTCTGCAGGATCCATGCACCAGTACATACCGCAAGATCAGAATATTGCGGCCATTCTTGAACGTAACCAGTGACAGCCAGTTTGTTCCCGTCGCTCTTCGCCGGTGTGGCCGGGATGTTATACAGCCACTGCAAGCATGCCGGTGTGATGGAATTCACGTTGCACGGCCCGGAGCTGATCTCAGGTGTGAGGCCCGACGATGAGAAGTTCATGATGGGCGTGTATCCATATGCGTTCGGGAACCTAGAGATATTCGTCAAGAATTGAATGGACATGCGAAGTCATGAAGAGTACACACGAGACCGTCGGATGCACTAAGCTGAGATGGCTAGCCAGACTGGTGGGGATCGAGTATGAGAGCGTCCTGACCGTCTGCTTGCCCGTCGCGGGATGGGTGAATACAGAGAAGTCCGCGTCCAGCAGGTCGTTAGCCGTGCTAATGGGTATCTGAACAGAGAGCCAGTCGCCGGCAGAGGACAATGCCGCCGCCTGCAGGCCGTTCTCACTCAGCCATGCATTGACCGCAGAGGCCGACTCGTTAGACGGTGACAAGTATGCATCGACCTGCGAGGAACACGAGAGGTCATCAACTTGTTCCCGAGATCAAGTGGTTACTCAAAATGTGTGAGATGGCATTACATACCTCCTGCGCAGTCAAGTACTGACCATACTTTGAGCTGGATGGCGTGCTGAGATTGTACAACGCGTCGATCAGCCCCTCGGAATCGCCCTGGGTCAGCGCGAGACGAAGAGTGAGGACGGTGTCAGGGTCTGCAGGCCCAGTGAGCGCGTATCCGCCCGGCGCACTCTCCCGTGACTCCTGCACCTGCATGTTCCGCCGCACAGGGGTGCCCCAAGTGAGGGAGGGTAGTAACAAGCCCACAAGAATAAGCTGCGAGGAGAACATCGTCAGAAACACCACAGTGATGCGTGGTCCCAGTAGAGCCGATCCGTTGACTCGGAAGTCGACGAGGAGTTAGTCCCCGCAAGTGATTCTCTTATACGGATTTCCAGGCATGCAATCGGCACCTATTGGGTGCGCGCGGGTAAGAATGCCCGGCTATTGTATATCAGTCCCCGAGTCAGACGAAGCAGCATAGCCAGACAAAGGCCAGGCCGCTTCGGCAAGGATGCTGGACTTTGAGTGGGTTGCCAGACGGAGAACGTCTATCATAGCCTTGGGCCTCGTCACACGCCGCTGAAAAGTGAGTACCCTGAATACTCGTACGGCAAGCCATATGCTCGGTGCTTACGTCGCACTAGGCACAGAAAGTCTGCTTGGGCCAAAATGCGCCCGGTGCGTTGGTATGATGCGGCAGAAATGGATACTGTGAGACCCCCTTCGTTTCAGATCACATACTTTTGGCTGTTGCACTCACACCTATGACCAGAAACGGCTGGCGTTTGACCCCGTACATCGTATCTTTGAGTCGCGTGGAAACGGCCTTAGGTCTCCGTCATGTGTTGCCCCGGCTGATGAAGACTATCAGACACATAGGTTCTGAGCCTATCCGCTCGGGGCCGTTCTGCGGGGTTATCAGCGGGCTTGAGCAGCGGTAGAAGCACTGGCACTGCCACATGCTGTCACATGTACCGACATCGTGCAGCAGTGTAGAGGAACTGCGTTATGCGGACGACATCCCTACAGAGAATGATGAGTGTCAAAGAGAATGGTCTTGCAGAAATTAGCATCTGTGTCTCGCTTCCTCGACCGTGACCACAGTCGTTGCGCGGTCGAGCCGTGGCATGGGAAGCAACCATTCGCGGTCATATGAGCGTCTCCCCAGCATCTTCCGAGCTTAGCTCTCATGTTCTCTGCGCGCTATAAGTTATACTATAAGGCTGCAAGACGCGTCAATCAGACAAACACGGCAGAGAACAGGAGCAGAGGTTATGCTCACTCATAGTCATGAGAAACCCTGGACATCTCTGCGCGATAAACCACATGTTCAGATGCTTTGGACTCGGGTTTGGAATGAAATATGTTTGAAGACACGTTGCTGATTCCGGGACGCGACGGTCATAGTACATATCACTGCCTCTAGAACCATCATTCAAGCATGGCTGTCCGCATAGGTGTACAAGGATGACATGGCGGCCGGCCGACGGCTACATGTGTCCGTCCGTAGTGTCGTAAAGGCGCCATGGAAGACACGTCCAACCTCCCAACCTGCCGCGGACACCGCGCAGTCTCTGTGGACTAGGTCGGAATTATCACTTGTGCTCAGTAATATTCCTTCCCTCTTACCCTCATGATGGCCCTGAGCGGATGAGGGGAAGTTCGTTGCCAAGCCGCGGTGCATTCCAGATCACAATCCTGGAAGCTGTATTGTGAGAGAAAATTGATTCCTACGCCTCCCTCATATAAGCTCACTGTTTGAGTCTAGCTCTTCTGCCACATATTTCCCGATCCGTCGAGCGATGGAGCTTTCTCTGTCCCATGTGCGGTACAGTTGTGCATGCTGCTCATGAAGGTGTTATACGCTCGGTACACGCCAGGTCGTGAGGCTCTATGTATGCACAAAACCTGTGATGAGTCCGTGTTAGCCCAGGATGACATGTCCATAACCGCGAGATAGCTACCCTCCAGCAGTACATCGATAGTATCCATTTGAAGGTACTATGACGTGGTGAAGGCGATATCGTCTTTTCCCACGTGACTCGGGACAGCGTTCAAACGTTCACCGCGGGCAGTACACGCATTTCGGTCTCCGAAAATCTTCAATAAAGCCGGGTTACCTGACGATCTCTTTGTTTGATGTATTGAGCCTTTCTATTCAGTATGTTTGTAGGCTTTTCTGACAACGCTTGCCTTTTATGGGCAAAATCCAGGATGTTCGTATCATGTGCGTGAAATGTGCATATAATGCCCGAATTTCGCGCATGCAACGAAGAGATCGTCAGGCAACTGCGCTTTTCTCAAAATTTTCGGAGGTCGAACTGTGTTTGTTGCCCCCGGTGGTTCATAGTCTATGGACGGCCTACCGCATGGTGCCGGAGAAGAACCGTCGCACGTGCAGAAATGGCGTGCGGCGGCAGTGCGTGGATGTGGCAGCGTTGAGGTGATGCCCCATCTCCCACCCACCCAACCCATTTGTTACCACCATCCCGGCGGTGAGTCAAGGCAGTAAGCCCCTGCGTTGCAGCGTGCACGCGAGGAGGTGACGGGCACGTCGTCGACTTGAGCGGCGAGCCAGGTGCGAGACAGTCCCCTGCCGGTACTCTCACTGCTTAAGGCTTAGATGGTAGGTGCCTAAACGGCACCAGAGGAGCGGACGGTCGGGGTAGCGGTTAAGCCCCCTGACGAGGACTTTCGCAGGTCCAAAACCGCTGCCCCTCGTCCCTCTAGCATCCCTCTCGGCTGGATGTAACGCGAGTCTGATCCTCGGAGAGGACTGTCCGACATCGCATGAAGGGTGTGGTCAGCCTGGCTACAGTTGTCCATAGATGTTTGTCTAGGGGCCCTCGTACCTCGGGCCCTTGAGACAGTGAATTTGGGGCACCTTTCGGCAATTGCCGCACTGCGTTGGAACCCACGCTATTAGCCACAGCCACTACCGCAGAGGTGTTTGAAATTCCCCTAGACCACGAAACTGCTCACATACATAATTCTACCTACAGGTGCTACAAACACGTCGGAGATGGTACCTCTATGACGGTGGGATTAGAACTAGGCGTACTCGACTTCAAACTACACAACGAGAAGAGTGATGACAATCACTAGTACTAGTACTGATATACAACAATATCGCAAAATCCACGAAAATGCTCAGAAGCTGATGAACGGATGCGCATATGTTCAGCGTCGTTTGGGACGGGATGCTCTTAACATTGCTAGCACATGCAGTTGCTCAATATCCTCCGCCTCCATGGGTGGAGAAGGAGGGACGTCCACTTGCGAACCATTCGCAACCGGATTGTCGCCCTTAAAGATCGTCTCGTGCTGCGTCGGGTGGACCGATTCTCGTAGTTCTCCCCCGACTTTGAAAGGCGACGAGAGAGAAAAGCAGGACCCGATCAGGTCCGTTTCTGCGTGGTCTGTCTCTTCGTCGACGATGGTCGCATCTATCCGTGAAGACCCAGCGAGTGGCCGACCGCGCTCATCCAGCACCCTCGCGTACTGCATCGCCCGAGCCTTCAGCGCAGCCCGACGACGCTGAGCCTCGATCTTCTCGAGCAACCGATGCGCATGGCGGAACTCCGTCTCGTACGCAACTTCCTCCTGCATCGTAACATGCACAACGGCGGTCACGTCGCCGAGGTTCGGCAGGTCGCGTGGCTGGCAGAGCACCGCCGTGCTTCGGTCCCGGGGGAGGTATGCGCGACGCGCCGGGGCCCGCACCTTGCCGCCCCGTGCTGTGCGGCGCGGGTTGCGGATCGCGGGGCCTCCACGTTCGATTTTGGTGGCCACGTCCTCATCCGGTACCATGATTTCGTCCGCAGCCCAATCAGCCAGGTATGCTTCTGTTGCATCCCCCGCGACCGCCGTCTCTTCTATCTCCTCGTCGCAGGTCACCTGAGGTTGCTGCATTTGACCAGTTCCTCGCGTGAGCAAGTCCAGCATGCCATCGAGCCCCGTATGCAGCGTGAGGATCTCTCTCTGCCAAAATTCAGTCAAACTCTACTCTCGTAAATTCTAAGCGCACTTACCAAGTCTGGTTTGCGACTCACACCGAGATCGATTCTTCTAGCCGAACGCCGCGCAACGCGTCTTTCTCTCTCTTCCTTACTCAACCATT
Organism: Fomitopsis pinicola; assembly: GCA_001931775.1. Taxonomy (NCBI): domain Eukaryota; kingdom Fungi; phylum Basidiomycota; class Agaricomycetes; order Polyporales; family Fomitopsidaceae; genus Fomitopsis; species Fomitopsis pinicola. The sequence goes on from MPVS01000025.1 coordinate 34,696, forward strand.
CCCATATCTCTTCCTTGGTGCCCTTGCCATAGGGGGCAGTGCCTGCCGCGACGGTCTCTCTGAAGCACTGAGACATGTGGCGCACGGCAGATATGTCAGGCTTCTCTATGCCCATGGCACCATCGATGTCCGATACCATTTCTGCCCGTCGACAACGAATCCGAGCGAGGGCCGCTTCGTACTCTGCCAGATCACCGCCCTCGCCCTCGGCGCAAGCTCCTTCAACATCGTCAGAGGCTTGATCGGTGCCAGTGTGTCGACGACGAAGGTAACCCAGAACCACATCACAGTCCCGAGGATCATATAGCATGGCGCGAACGGTTTGAGCCTCTGTGTCGGTGGTCTCCTTCGAGTGCGGAGTGTCGTTCGAGAAAGGTAGAAGAGACGGAGGATCATTCCGGAGCGAGTTCAGGATCCACGTCACGTTGAGGAACAGCTCCCGCAGCAGAGGGTCCTGCGGGAGCTCGAGCGGGCGAGGGACGTCGTCGGGTGTTGTTACTGCAGTATCCTCACCCGTTGGGATTGAGTCTTGGGAGTATGCGGAAGGTAGAGAAAAGACGGGCGACTCGGCAGGGCTGCCAGACGTATCAGAGTAAGCGTCGGTCGTGGATGCACAGGAGGTCGGCCCGGGGCCGTCAGGCAGCTGACCGGCGAGGGGTTCGTACGCTGTCCCCTCACTCTCGGATGGACTAACCGGGCTCCCCGCTTCGGCTTCCAGGACGACGTAGTGTGGCCTGTGAGTGACCAACACCGTCGGAGGACGCGGCACAGCGTATCGAGTCAGAGGGTCGTCAAATGGCCCGTAAAACACGTCGGAGCGCTGTTCATCCCCAGCAACGCTTGACCTTGGGCTGCCAACCGAACTCAGCTGCTCCCAGTCTGCGCCGTGTTGTTCGTTAGCCACGTCTTCGGCGCGGTCTCGTGCCAATGGCAGATGCTGCGCAGCGGTGAGCACGAGGCGGAGGAGGAAAATACCGATCACGATGCCGGAGGCCAGCATAAAGTGTGTCTCATACGGGGTGTAATTCCTAGCGGCCAGCGGAGTGGTCTTCCCGCCAATTTCTGAGCTCTGCGACGGTTGAGGTAGGCGAATAGTCGAGGTATTGCCAGCAAAAGTGGGCAGCTCCCTGAGTGGGCATGTCGGCTGTACGAATGCTGCTGGCGTCGGCGGCGACGTATTCCACGCGATGGGCTGGGTGCATGGAGAGGAAGTGGTAGTGTGCTCTGTGGGACGCGACTCCATTTGGAGATCATGACTCTCCAAGGCGAGCAAGGCTGCAGATATGGCGGACGCTGTGGGGGGTGTCGCTTGGGGCTCCAATGTGGGTGGAGGAGGCAGCGCAAGGCGACTGTATGCGTGAGGTTAGTGAGTGAGCGCATACTACGAACCTCTGTAGCGCACACTTACATGTAACGCTTGTTGGCTTTGATGGACTTCGCAGTAGCAACCGCGAGCAGCTCTGCTTTACGCCATGCGGAAAATCGACGAAGGGCGAGACGGCTTGTACGGAGTATCTTGCGGAAAAATCCTGCCGTTGTCGAAGCGTTGGACGCGTCGGCAGCTGCTACGAGGGTGGTTACAGGTTCCACAGCCATCTAGGCCACTGTTGTAGAGTCACGGTGGGCGGAGGGCCCAGAGACCGCCGTGGGGAGGGAAGGGGAGAGGTGGGAGAGGTAAGGTATCCGCGGCAGGAATCACCAACATAAGGGAGTTGATATAGGCAGCATACAACACGACAGGTATTGAGCGACGTTGGAATTATCGTCGACAGTCACACATACTCTGCCACCGTGAAGGATGTCTGTGAAGAAATGTATCACAGGCAATGGGAAGGAGACAAGCACCTCACTTCATCCACTAGCTTTGTTCATTGTTTGGATAACCTGAATACACGGGCCGTCCTGTCGTGTCTGGTCGTGCGCATGCGTTGTGCAGATGCTGTGGATGTTAGGATGCAGGCTGAGTACGACGAACCACCTAACGGTTCGCCGGTGAAGCGTTCGCACCGGAGGCGCCCGCGGCGGCGAATCGCGCACGACGACGGCGTTGATGCGCAAACAATCCCCCCTCCGCCTATATATACTTAGGTTGTTCCCTGTCATTCTTCCGTTCTCCATGCTGGCAATTCAGTCACCGTGTCGCAGTCGACGATTATGAATTCTGTCTTCAGTAATTAGTGTTTCATATCAGTGGGGCCGTAGGACATCATATCGGTGGCGGAACGCAGTCCTCCTCTGTACTCACCAACATAGTACGCAGCGCAATGACAGATAGGTACTCGTTCGCAAATATTGACACACGTCAGACAGAGCAGTGAGGGCACGAGTGAATGACAAAAGGACATACTATACAGTAGCTTGCTAGCTTTGTTGTATGCTTACATTTGACCCCGGCATTCCGAGGCAGGATCAAACTACTGGAGCAATGGTGTCTCACTGAGGCTCCTTGACAAGGATGGGGTTGATCTCAACGCTGAGATCGGGGTGCACAAACATATCGCCCTGCTCCGGATTCGCGAATGTAACCCCATGCCTACCAAGGTTCATCATTGTGTCAACCAACGCGTGACTGAGGGTCCTGGTTCATCGCACTCACATGGCCAGAACATGGCTCTTCATGACGGCGAGCAAGGCGCCGCGGCACCAAGGCCTCAACGGACCGTCACAGTGCCCGCAACGCCAGAGCTCCTGCGTAGCGAGCAGATTTGCCTTCCGCGCCACTTCGCGCCCCCGCACGGCCTCTCGCTCTTGCTCCGTGGCAGGCCTCAGCCATTCGAAATTGAAATCGGGGTTCGACTTAGATCCGTGTTGGGTCAAGTAACCGACCTAAGGACGATATCAGTGGCTACGATATCCCACGGGCCAGGACAAGCAGCAACTTACCGCGCGACGCCAGGACATGACAGTTGGCCCGAGGCCGGTACTATCCTCTGCATACGCTAGCCTGGGGTCGGCATCGTCCATCTCCTGATGCGTAGTAGTGGATGGGGCCTTCCCGCACAGTGCCACTATCCTGTCCATACCGGAAGAGTGAGGCAACACCTCGAAGTTCAGCGGCTGCAAGGGCAGTATGGCATCTGTAAGCCAGATGCAGCGAAAGTAGACGTCCAACGGTTCTCGGACGCCACTCCCGTCGCCTGTTGCGGCCAGGAAACGCGGCAGGGGCATTCGGCACTCGTGGGCCAGAACGGCGGGATAGTGGGAGAACTGACTGCAGTATTTGCACTTGAACATCGTCCTGGCCAGCTTGAGCGGGTCCACGCCGTCGCGTGTCTCGAGATCGGAGCTACTACGGAGGATCTGCAGGAACTCTGCCGTACACTCGTCCCGCCATTTCTGTTCCCAAGCAGGCAAATTCGGTAGCAGCGCCTCGAAGGAATGCTGGTCCACGACGGCGTCGTTCGGCTGCTCGACGAGAGCCCGGATCTCAGGCATCAGCGCCAGATCGGGGAGCCTGGGCTTGCACGCGTCGGCGGCGGTGAGCTTTGGCGGCGCAGCCCGTGCGGCAGAGATGACAGTCTTCAGGATAGTAAGGCGGCCGCACAGTACTATTTGCCGCTCAGTGCGGGTGCGTGATGTCTTGATTTCCGCCATGCAAGCAACGACATCATCTCGGATCTTCTTCCATGCTGTGGATCAGAAGTTACGCTGTAAATTGGCACGCAAATGTTGCGCATTCAAGTGCGTACCTCGGTCACTGAGAGGCTTAGACGGACGGACGAGTGCATTTTCAGAGAGGGGATGATAGTTCGAAGGGGCAATTATGTCTAGATCTTCACCCCAGCCCAGCTCGCGCAGCTTCGACACGATGCTGAGCGGATCCATCAGTAATGTCAACTACACGGCTAGCATTTGCACGCTCACATTGCAAGGCGTTGCTCTCGTATCTCTTGCAATTCCTCCGACCTGTTAGCGGCGCGCTGCCTTTCCCAGACACGACACAGTTGTGCGTGCTGCGTAACTTCAGTCAGGCCAGGGGAGGCTTATTTACTACGACACATACCTGACGCACGGCGCTCACGCGTTGGTAATGGGCTTCTGTGAATCTATTCCAGTCGTCGCGGTTGTGATGGCGGCTGAGCCAAACGGGCTCAATCTCGTTGAGTTCGGGGCAGTGATACAGCTGCTTCCGATTCACGTATACCTAGAGACCGCGGGATCAATGCGAGGCTGAGGAGACGAGCATGGTGAAGATTCGTACCACACTGAATTGCATATCATCCGCACACTTGATTGCCCAGCCGTACCGAACACTGTTGCTCATTCCCTTCCATACTATAGTGCTAGATCTTGGATCAGCACGACGACGACACGACAAGGGCAAGACGCGACTTACAGGTCCTTCGCGCACGCAGGGCAGTATCGTTTGCTAAACTCCCACAAGATGGTCTGGACGTTAGATTTCAAGCAACACTGCGAGACACAGTGAGATCAGAGCACCGACGAGGCAGGTTCCTATGCCTACATGGCAGTAAGGGAAGAAGGCGAGGTTCGCATATGCGGGCTCGCTCAGATGCGGCGGACAGTCTGGGAGACCCTCAATGTTCGCCCTGGCAGCCTTCCACATGCAGGCAGAGCTACGATTCATCAAGAATTGGCGGAATGGCTTTGTGGTTCGCGCGAGGTTGAGCAGGTCGCGGGGTTCCAGTTGGCAGAATATCTAAGGCAAGGCTGGGTCTCAGCACGCAACAAGCTACGGTAGACGCGGCCGTACCTCCAGCAATATGTCCAGAGGCATCATAGGCATGTCTTTCAAGCCACCCTTTTTGCCTCGTAAGTGGCGACGGTCATTGTCCTTCACAGGGGCCTGAGCCACTCCCGCAGTGTGCCCGGTCCTCGCGACTTTCTGCCTCGGCATCTTCCAAATCTGCGGACACGTTACGACTCCTCAGTGACCGAGTATAGAACAGAGAGTCAGGAATGTGGGTGCTGTGCTTGGGCAATATATAAAGCAGAGCGAGCCGTGACCGTCGTCACCGCGAGAAGGAGTTAGGACAGTGGACACGCGGCCGCTTGGCCCATGGCATGTGTGCCTCGATCGAGTGGAGGCTGCTGCCCGTTGGCATGTCCGAACTGACTCCGATGCTCACTGGGGCTCGTTACCAGGAGCCACTGTCTACGGCTTCTAGAGCGATGCTCTGGTCACAACAGCCTGTCGACACTCTCCCCGTCAAGTCGATATATTCTAGCAACCGGTCTGCAGCCACATATACAGTGTCGGTGTCATTGGCTATGCCACATGGAGCTTGGCGTTGGTACAGAGCGCCCCGTACTAGTATACGGTTTTAGAGCGTGACGACAAGGCACTTCAGGTAGCAATTGGGCGGTGCCACCGCGGTAGCGGTCGGTAGCAAGGTGCATCACAATTCAATCAAACTCAGAAACTGCGATGGAAAGTCACCAGGGCCATGTCACGGTGGCAAGTACGATCCCCTTCTCCACAGACTGGCATGGCTGCGCCCGGGCCCACTTTGAATTTGTCTCTGCAGGCGGCATCAAGGCATAACAGAAGGAGTTGGTGGCCGCTCTAATGGTACGTTTGGCTTAATACGCGATCGAGGGCCGGGCAGATAGACGTCGCGTTCAAACACACACCCTGCTGCTAGTGAGACATCGCTGCATACGCCAAAAGCGACAACGGGGCAGACTAGCTGTGGGTTTCCATTCCACACTATCACGTCGCCACGCATGCACATTGCAGGCTGTCTAGCCTTCCAGGACACAGGGCACAAGAGGGCACAAGGGACAGGAGACCTTGATGGCCCTTCCGATGAGGCGTGCCCTTGTCGAGCAACTGAGGTATTTGGCATGCTTAGGTTTCATGTGTAAGGTTGGCCTTTCCTCACAATTTGTAGCTCCCGCTAGTCTCCGTTGCAGACCATAAAAGCCGGCGAGCGTCTGTTAGCTCTCGCATGCCCAAGGCCCGGGGAGAAGAACACCGCTGAGTGCCTAGTGCCGCATACTACACTAATAATATTGCCCGGTCGTGGTCCATGGCTTTGCGAGGTGACGAATCCGACTCGGACAGGTCCTACACAAAAGGGTATGAGACTAGTAACGAATCCGACTATTAGGCCATAGGCTACCCTCGCCACCATGTGGAAACTGTACCTGGTACATGTTATTGCTTGGCCATGACGCTGTTTGAAACGTTCGGGGTGCCGTTAGAGCATATGTACGTATGTTGGACTGTCACGGTCATATTGTAGTAACTTCAATTTGTATCAATCAGCTAATATGGTGAACTCGTTGTGATTTCCTAGCTCTAGGATTGGTACCACTGATGCGGTGTTGTAGATATGCCCTGCATGGACTTTCTTAGCATACCGTGTACCGTCAGTACTAGAGTGTTCACATGAAATGACCGCCGTAAACCGTGAGCAGGGGCGCCCTGGAGGAGATAAGATTAGATGGCCCGATGGCCTCAGATTCATTGCAGTAAAATTCAGATCCTCGCACCTTCCTGCGGGCAAACTCTCCTGCGCTGCTTGTTACGCAAAACCAGCATATTTCTGCGATTTGATTCTTTGCCCAGGCCGGATACGCCTGATCTAGTACCAACATGACTGCATCCGCGCATCACCACCGACCTTCCCTCAAGCAGGTGCGTCGTATAGGAACATGCAATTGTATTCGACTCAACTTGGGTGCTTGACTCGCAGCAAAATAAACCGTTCAAGTCTAAGCACTCCACAAAAGGGTCTCTGAAAGAGGCTGCCAAAGGTCAGTTACAAAGTCGATAGATTGATCGACGTATCCGACTGACCTGTCCCAGGCAAGGTTACTCGCCAGTCGCCGAAAACCACGCCTGCCTCTAATGTTGCCGCTCAAACACGACTTAATCGCCGTAACAACTCCAAGCAAGCGCAGACCAAGAAAAGACAGGAGCTGATCTCAGCGACCCGTATCTTCAATGGGGTCGACGGCGCCCCTCGCATCGTAGCGATCGTCCCTCTCACGGACGATGCATCAGCACAAGAGATCGCGGTGACGCTAGCCCAGTGTGTGGACCCATCCGCAGAGGGCCCATCAAATGGTGGGGCTTGGAAACTCGGGTGCGCATTCATCCATCCTACATGCAGCAAACTCTGAGTCGCTATATATTTTCCAGTGCAGATCGCTTTAAGACGTCCCTCCAATTCATCCCACTACCCTACAAACAGCTCTACGCTACACTCGACGCATGCAAGGCAGCAGACTACGTCGTCTTCGTCCTCTCCTCCAATGTCGAGGTCGACCCATGGGGCGATACCCTCCTCAGAACGCTCCAAGCGCAGGGCCTGCCCGAGGTCGTCACTGTCGTCTCCTCTTCCGAGGGTCCGATGGAGCCGAAGGAGAAATCAGGCATCATGAAGAGTCTGCTGAGCTTTATCCAGTACTTCGTCCCGAGCCAGAGCAGGGTGTATGACATGCACGCTGGGTCGGACACGCTGAATGCGGTGCGCGCACTGTGCGAGGGCCGTCCGACTGACGTCAAGTGGAGGGAGGGCAGGCCGTGGATCGTCGGCGAGCAGGTGCGATGGGAGGACGGCGTGTTGAGTGTGACGGGCGTGGTCAGAGGCATGCCGCTGTCGGCGAACCGACTGGTACATATACCCAACCACGGGGACTACCAGATTACCAAGGTGGGTTGCGACCGCTTGTGGTCGAGTTGAGATGGCTCATGTTTGCGCAGATCATGTCTGCACCGCTGCCGCGCCGCTCCAAGGCATCCAGAGAGGATGGCATGGAAGTCGAGCCTACGGTTCTCGCCGAGCCGGACGAGTCATCCGCCGACTCTCTCGTCTCGAGCAATGACCCCGACGATATGGCCAACGAGCAGACATGGCCGACGGAAGAAGAAATGAGCGGTGCGCCCAACGCTGGTACTGGCGAAGGCATACCCGACGCGATGGCAGGGACGACCCCCAAGCGGGTGCGGAAGATCCCGAAGGGCATGAGCGAGTACCAAGCCGCATGGATCCTTGACGAGGATGACGAGGAGGAAGAGGGAGGGCAGGGGGAGGAAGGACACGAGGGCGAGCAAGAGGGTGACGAGGAAATGCAGGAGGTAGAAGAGGAGGAGGAAGAAATGGTCGAGCTACCTGACCAGGAGATGGAGATGGAGAGCAAGCGTAGTGTTGCGTTCCAAGACTTGGATGTGGGGGAAGAAGATCGACAGTATGTTCTACGCCTCACTACCTCTTACCTACCATGACCCGTTGTTCAGGCTGCAGACATGGCGCTCGCGAAACCGCGAGCAGGAGGACAAAGACGACCTCGCATTCCCTGACGAGATCGACACCCCGCTCGACATCCCCGCGCACACCCGATTCCAACGCTACCGTGGTCTGCGATCCTTCCGTACAAGCCCGTGGGATCCTTACGAAAACCTGCCGCGCGACTATGCCCGAATCTTCCAGTTCGAGGACTACAAGCGGACGGAACGGGCAGTGCGGAAGAGGGCAGACGAGGACGGGGCCGGCATCGAGGTACGTTTCCCCGTCTTCCCCGCGTGTTAACTAGCATTCAAACTCTACATGGCAGCCCGGCACCAGGGTCACCGTCTTTCTGAAGGACGTGCCGTCAGAAGCGGCCAACCCCAACTCCGCTGCACCCCTGATACTGTTCGGCCTTATGCAGCATGAACACAAGAAGACGGTGCTGAACCTAGCCGTACAGCGCAATACGGAGTACGATGGCTCCGTGCGGTCGAAGGACCCCCTCGTGCTTTGCGTGGGCCCGCGTAGGCTGCGTGTCAACCCAGTATATTCACAGCACACGCGAGGAGGTGGGAAGGGCGCGAACAACGTGCACAAGTTCGAGCGGTACCTCCGACATGGCGTGACGAGCGTTGCCACGATGTACGGCCCCGTTGTGTTTGGCCAGCAGCCCTGCTACCTGCTACGCGAGACGGAGGATCCGCAAGGTTTGTTTTGTTGAACTTCGTGAGATGATGAGTTTTGACGGATGATGCATGGCAGCACCGGAGCTGGTGGCTATAGGCAGTTTCATGAACCCCGACACGACGCGTATCATTGCTAAGCGCATCATTCTCACCGGGCACCCCTTCAAAGTGCACAAAAAGACCGCCACGGTGCGCTACATGTTTTTCAACACAGGTATGTAGCGTCCGACGAGTGTGTGCTTTCTGTGCTGATCTCGCGCGACAGACGATATCAACTACTTCAAGCCCATCCAACTGCACACCAAGTACGGGCGTACAGGTCATATCAAGGAGTCGCTGGGTACGCACGGATACTTCAAGGCACACTTCGACGGGCCCATCAACCAGATGGATACGGTCTGCATGTCGCTCTATAAGCGCGTGTATCCGAAGTGGAGCGCGCTGTGGAAAGAGTCTACAAAATCGGAGGATGCGATGGAGGAATGAGATCGGTCCTGTTCCCTCTATCCTCAGTCGCTGTATTACACTTGGATGTATCTTGGATAGACGTGTCCTTTGACGCAACCGTACTACGTATGCAAACCTCTACAAAGGCAAATTCCATCCTCATCCGAAAACCCTACGTCGGCGGCATCGACTCCCTTCTCAAGCCAAAGCTCACAAACCGCTTGAAATCTTGGAAGACTTCCCTCTTCGTTGCCCCATCCCGCGGTGGCGTATCGGTGCCAGTGACAGGCGTGGCCGCGCCGGGAGGAGACGCGAGGGCGGCTAAGATGCCCTCGCCTGTCGTGAATCCACCGCCTCTATTGACCTGATTGTTGGCGCTGTTGGATTGGCCTGGATCCATATCTAGCGACGTCAGGAAGGACGTGCTCTCGAGGTCGCTCTTGGTACTCGTGATCGTCAAGAAGGAATCCAAGAGATCGTTCTGTTCGGCTTTGGTTGTGCCTCTCAGATCTAGGATCTGTCAGGACAGGTCAGAGACACAAACATGCGTTCATAAGTATGCCTAGTGCGCACCTTCTGAAAGTTCGTGAAGGACGAATCGCCAATTACAAGGGTGTAATTCAATATGAATCCTTCCGCAGGGTCCTACGCAACTTGTCAACGCGGATCCGGGCATATCATCGATAAGTCTTACGATAGGTGTCATGATAACTTTCAATATCGCCTCCAACCTTGTCGCCAGTTTCGTCACGCTGCGTGTATAGCTAGCCCCGAGGTTAACCCATCTCTCAAGCCAGGCCTACGCAAAGACGTACTTAGTGGTGGTCAAATCCTCTCCGGGTATCCGGGATAAAGCCGTCTTGAGAGCTTGAAGATCAATCAGCAACTGCTCCGCGCCAACTTCCTTCAGCGGCCGGCTCTTGACGAGGGCGTTTGTAAACTTCGACAGGACCACGCTGTGCGTGCATTCAGTATAATGCTGACTGCGGAGCGATTGGGGGATTCACCCAGCTGCTTTGTCCATAAGATTCCGTAGGTACTTCTTCTGTTCGACCAGGGGCTTGACTGCCTCGACCAATTGCTCCGCTGCCCGTATCAGGTCGTCGACATACGGTGACTGCCCGCTGACAGACTTCTGAGTGGACCATGCCGTCCGTGACATCAATGAACAAGCAGGGTCGCAAGCAGCTTCTAATTCACGCAAAATGACTCCAATCGCTGCCGAGATCGTGCTTCAAGCATGGAAGTCAGACTCTATGGGCGCTAGGCGGGCAACTAAACGCACCCCACGAATAGGTCGCACTCTTCCTGCAGGGAGATCCTCTCACGGAAGGACTCGTCTGATCTAGAGCGAATGCTCTCTGCCAACTGAAAAGCAAATCGTCAGTTGCTTAGCGAGGTGTAATGACACTAAGTGCAGTACCTCAAGTGCCGTTGCGTGGCAGTAGTCCGCCGTGTTGATCAGGGTACACGCAGTTCTGACTTCGTTCATGTCTACCCGACTATCGGTCGACTTGCGTCCCATTACTGGCGGCCTGTATGAGTGAACTGTAAGCACTCAGAATACTCGTCATGCCGGCTTGCTCACTTCTTCATGCTCGCCAGGAGTACGTCCTCTGATAGCAGGCAAAAAATCAATGGCGAGTGGTACTGCACGCAAGACTGGCTTACCTGCATAAATGCGTAGCCATTTTTTGTGCAGAGAACACAGGTCGTAGAGCGGCTGACCGGTAAACAGACTTGCGAGTTGATCCAGCGTCTGGCGGTAGTAATAGAACATCTCCGTCGAAGATGGAAGAACGAGAACCGGTGGTGCAGAGTCATCAACAGAAGTTCGAGTAGACGCAGCCTCTAAAGACGAGCGCGACTTGGAGCCCCTGTACTGGGCGAGCATATCCGATAATGCCCTGTAACTGTGTCAGACAATGCGGCGTCGAGGTCAAGGACATACGTACTTGTCTTGAGCGTCAATGTACACCCCCATGTGGGGTTCGTAGGCAGAAGAAATTGTCTTCAAAGGGCGTGTAGCCGCCGTGGGTTGTGTCGCCTTCAGGATATCGGATACCTAGGATCAAAGGGTTTAGTCACAGCCAAAACACCCATGATGCAACTCACTGGCGTGGCATACTTCCTGCCAATGTATGCTTCAAAGTCGAGAGTCTCTTGGAGGGTATCAAGTAGCTGCTTTACGGATAACTTTGCACCTGCTTTCGAGAGCAGCACTGTCATATCGTCCCTAGTGGTTTATCAACACCGGCACTCTCAGATTGATGCAGTCATGGTACAACGCACCTGGTAATCTCAACGAATTTGGCAGTGAGGAACCAGCCTACTTGCCATTCGGCGGGAAACACACGACCCTGCTCGGTATCGTGGGTTTGCAGGAGGCGTTTGAACCACGCAAACCGGCGCGACAGATTATCTAGCTGTCCAGCCTCGTCTGTCGCGCGGAATATGCGGCGGTACTCCCTGAGCTCAAGAGCGACGTAGCGCTCGATGAACTGGGTTCGGACTTCAGGGCCCAGCACATCGACGACAAGGCAGGCGTCTGCTATGACGGAAGGTTTGATGGGTTTCCCCGGGTCCTGCATGTAGCTGTTAAGGGACGTGAGTGCACGCAGAACGCAGTCAAGACGGAGACTGACAACTTCTCCCAATCGGCATCCACTTTCTGCTTCACTTCGTTCTGTATTTCTTGTATGCGGCGCCATATCTGCGATATTCGCTGAATAGAAGTGTAGGGCTTGAAAGAAGCTCCCATCTCCTTGACTGCCTTCGAGCACTTTGAGTTGTATACCTATGCATAGGTCGTAAGCAAATTGGACTTACAGCTAAAGTTTGCACTATCTCGTGATACTTCCGGTCCCTCACTTGGTCCTCGAGTTGACTCAATGTGTTCACTTAACCGCAACGTCTGAGTAGCGGACATAGTACAGGAAACAGGAGCGCACCCAGCATCTGCAGCCGTTTCAAGGTAGTCATACTGAGGATCAGGTTCTTCTTGGCCAAGTCAAGAACTTGTATCTCTTTGGTGATATTCCTCACAACAGCCTCAGATTCGGTTGCCTTCTCTCGGATGCGAGACATCTGTCCCATGAGATCCTACAGCATGCCGGCGCCATGCATGAGCGTGAATATTGACAGACGAGACAAGGCAAGACGCACTGAGATCATCTCCTGCAATAGCTGCATTCTACTCGGGTCATGGTCTCGCCTCAACTCCTCCTTCAACGAATCTATCTGCTTCTGAAGGTCTTGTTCTTGTCGAGCGAGCTGATTCTGTATAAACTCCAGTTTTCCGAGAGATGCCTCTGTGACGGCATGAGCTGGTGACCGGAGAGTGCAACGGTTTGTATCGAGCACATACCATCTGGGAAGTACTCATTCAGGACGCTCACAGGAGTGAAGTCATTGGTCAATGTGTCCAAGGGATCGGCCGCTTGACCATGGCCTAGGTTGAGAATGTGCTCTATAGAGAGGATAATTTCGGGCGGTAGCTTGTCCTCACGCGATGAGGCGTATGGTGGACGGTGAATGTGATTCATGCTAAGCAACAACGCATGAGCTGTACCAAATCACAGTATAATGCGTCACGAAAGCTGACAGTCAGAAGCGGGGAGGATTGAGTCTCACTGGACGAATAGGCAAGTCGCTGGAGCCTACGTTCCAGCGTGTCACAGTACGTGTCTGAGCATAGAGTATCGCTTAGACGCTCGGGCTGAGTGGTGACCGTCCATGTTGTTGGGCGTCATATACCACATATAGTATCCCGCCTTTATTTGTTCGCTCCAAATAAAAGCGCTAGATGGAAAAGGCAATCCTTCACCGTCAAACCCTGGTTGGCGCGTTTTGTGGCCGCCATGTCGCAGACAAGTCTGTCGCCCCCACCAGATGCCTCATCCGCAACTGAATCAAGTGCAAAACTTACTCAAAATCACAAAGCAGCTGATATAGTTGTCCACTCAGCAGGGTTATCGGAGTCCTACGTCGGGGGACTCGGGGCTTCAGCAAATACTACTGATGTTGATCAGAACACTCAAAGGCTAGCTGGCACAAGTGCAGTGCAGGCTGGACCTTCGCAATTTGGATACTACTACCCGACAGGACAAGCTCCCTCCTCTCACCGTGCGCAATACGCGTATTACCCTGTACCCGCAGTTGCATGGGGCAATCCATGGCCGTCGCCTTACGCTGGAGGACCTAGTGGTGCTGCGCCGTACTATTCGTATAGCCGCCCCCAGATAGGCCCTCAACTTTCTACTCCTCTTCCGACATCTTCTCCGACCAGTCTCACCACCGGCGTCAGTCAGCAGAAGCCACCATCCGTTTTCCCTCCGCCCTCACCAGCCCTGCAAGTGCAGGGCCACTGGGATAGTATCATAAGGGAGTTTTTGTCATCTGCAGGTCTCACTCAAGCTCTCCGAGGATTCGAGGCCGACGTAATTGTCATGGGTCCAGACTGGGAGCGGAGGAGAGTACCTTTGGCTATAGAGGACCTCGTCAAGAACATTCTTGTATGTATCTCTAATTCCTTCTCGAATACGAAGCCAGTAACAATCATCTATAGGCTTTGAAGGAAAAACAGATGAGCACACCAGCTGGCAAGATACATGAAGCTTCCGCCGAGGAGGAGCCCTTCGATAGTAGGAAGCTCCAGTACTTGCGCCCCGCAGATGGGAAAGAACCACGGTCACAGACATCGGTCAGCTCGCATAGCGCCTTTTGTAGCATTTATTGACCGGTGATTGTAGACGATTAAGGACATATCAAAGTTTCTTGCACACAACCGTGCGCGTAATGACGCGTCTAACCGTCAGGAATTCCTTTATCCCAAGGCTGGCACAGGCCACGGCCCGGGTCCTCACGAAGAACCCATTGATCACGTACTCGCCTCGCCCTCCTGTGCTCGCACCGATGCCAAGGCACAAAACCGAGACGTCCAAATGAAGTACGACATCGCCAAGAATGAAGATGGGCCATTGCGGAAGACGCTTCAAGGTAGGAAGGAAACACCCACCGCAGCCTCGGGAAGAGGGCCAGAGCAAAGCTACATTCGTGCGGGCCGGATTCCCGGTCTAGACGAGCGGCTTCGAAACATCGAGACGCACCTAGCAGTCCGATACGGTCAGTAAGCTGTTGGTGCTCCTCCAACCCGCACCGTGACAGGTACTTGCAGTCCCGTCTCCGCCGAGATCCTTATTGGATCGATTGAAGTTCCTCGAGGATCACATCGTTCAATTGGAGAGAGAGTACCCACCTTGGGCCGCCCTGCACTTCAATCAGCCTCATCGTGGTGTATGTTCACTAACCTACCGTTCATGACGCGTCCCGCCCCGCTCACACTTTGACTTAACAGTGGCCACCTCCGCCGCGGCCGACACCTATTATTGTCCCTTCTGGCCTCACGTCTGCCGCTCAAAGCTCACATTCAGGGTCATCGCACGGCCACTCCTTGCAGGCAACCACAGAAGCTGCTTCAACGTCAACACCTGTCTCCGGAAGTGAAATGTCAGAACCCGCCGCTACGAAAGGCAAGGGCAAGTCTGGCCGGACTAAGTCGAGCCTACATCGTGCGGTCATGGAGAAGCTAGAAGTACAGAGAGCCATGCATGACCTCGCTGGGGCCGGAGACGGAGACTGACATTGTATCGTACGTGTGCCCTCTCCTTTGAAAATTTTTGTATGCTGACTAGCCTACGGTTTATCGAAGTTCATCCGTAGACGAGCGTAAGATCAAGTATGATTGTACAACAGGCCAGGAATACAACGTCTTACATGAAGTAAGCCGATGACGCACTAAAGGAATCGACGATATACGGAAGAATACGATCTACTGGTTCCGGCGGGGACGCGCGTTGTACACTTGGTTTTGCGTGTATCGGTTGTCACCTTATTCGTTTCGGATGCCGGCCCCGTCGGCACGCCTGGGGCTGAGCGACCTCGTTGCCGTTGTTCGCGGCATCTAACTTAGAAAGGTGAGCTTTCTTGACCTCATGTCCCATGGCGTTTAAATTGACCCCACAATCATTGGAGCGGATTCTCTATGTGTATTTATTGCTTCCGAGGCTACCGTCTGCCGATGAGCAAACGCTATCCGCAAATCGAGACTAAGCGAGACTCGTTGCGGAGTGGTCTGTGTTACGCCATTTGAAGCTTATATGTACCTGTCGGGCGCGTTAGCTATCCCTGACCAGGATAATCAGATATACGTTCAGGTTTATCTTGACCGAGGTTGGAGATTAACCTGCCAACTTGCATGTTCGTCCTCAGCAATCTTCACACTCATCTTCTCTGGCATGCTCATCCCAGGCGCTCTAGATCTGTGACCTTCTAGAGGTTACGAGCTGCGGCCATTCACTGCATTCCCCACGCCTGTATACTTCCGAGACGCCGGCTGGCTCGCTATCGCCGACTCATACACCAAGTGGCTCTCATGGCACCCAGATCGGCTTCGCTGTGGTACGTACTTTCTCTACGGAGAGGTCAATATGGCGCCCCGTCGTTGCAAGAGCGGTCGTAACTCTGGGCGTCCCGTTGTTTTGCGCGGCCCGCACGTTCGACATGAACGTCTAGTCGCATGGTTGTCTCACACGTCAAACAAGCTCCCAGCGAACCTCAAGCTTGTTATCCAGGACGCCTCAGTCTCTCATGCAGACGCGGGTCTCTATCACTTGCAGGTACTCCCAAACGCTCCTCAGTCGGAGCTGTCACTGATTGCATGGGATATGTTTCGTTGCACGCGCCCGTCACCTGCACGTCGCGTTGAGCAAGTTGAGCAGCTCGATACTATAAGAGCTGTCGTCGAACGTGCTATTCGGCCTCGCATACAACGGGGTACCGAGCCAACACGACCCGTGAAGGCACCGACCCGAGTATCCTTGCGAGGCGCCTGACGTCCACCATCTCATCGACCCGAAGCGCGCGCCTCTGTAGCGCCTCCGCCAGACAGGTACGCTCTGTGCAGCCAAGCATGCTATCTGGATACTAAATTCATCTTTCGTAAGCCGACTCGGCGATTTGTGTCTTGCGCCGTGTGGAGTGGCGCTGTAGTGCATCCGAGATCAGCGCCGCATTGACATACCCGACCACGCAGACTTGGAATTCAATTTCATCACTCATAACGGCAAGTATTAGTGGATTGAATGCACAGGGAGATAAATAGACGGCTGAGTGTACTGTGTAACTCAGGTCCCCCCTCTGACCATCTGTTCTCGTCCTTGGTCGGTATCGGTCCACACTAGAAGATGTTCAACTTGCTGGGTTGGGTTCTATTGTGCTTCATGGGCTGGATCTCTTTCCGAATCGTGCGCCGTCGTGATCTCACTTCTCGCGTACTGGACAACCTACCCGGTCCTCACTCAGAATCCTTCTGGACAGGTCAGTAGTATCTCGACAAGTGATTGTCCTCAGTTATTGACGCAGCAGTAGGTAACATGCACCAGTTCTTTGACCGTCGGGGGCTAGAATTCCACGAACGACTGGCCCAGGATTATGGACCGGTGGTCAAAATATACGGACCGTTCCTAGTATGCATCTTTGTATCCTCTCGCTAAGGATGTCTCGATTAATCGATCCCCCGGCCCTTCAGAGGAAGATACTCTACCTCTTTGATCCGAGAGCACTCCATGATATCATTGCCAAACAGCAAGCTATCTTCGAGGAAGGCAGGAATTTCACTGAGTGCATCATTATCTATCATCCATAAGCCCTCTACATATTAACGATGTACCTATGTCAAAGTGCGAATCAGCTTCTCTTTGGCCCTGGGCTACTGTCCACTGTCGGTATGTTGTCGATCATGTGGAAAACCGACTCATAAGATCCCTAAATGATGGGAACCAGGGGAACAGCATAAACGGCAGCGGAAAATTCTGAACCCACTGTTCAGTATCGCACATATGCGTCGCATTCTCCCAACCGTTTACACAGTATCTCATACAGTCAGCTACCGAGCCTTCTCCATTTTCCCTTGACTCACATGCGGACGTAGTTATGCGATGCTCTAGCTTGCCGGCTGAACGACGGGCCGAGAGAGATTGACCTCCTCGATTGGACGAGTCGTACCTCTCTAGAGCTAATCGGACGGGCAGGCCTAGGGTACCACTTCAACGCCTTCACGGATGAAACTGAAGACGAGTATGCTCACGCCTTGAAGAACACCTTGTGAGTGACTATCTGATGTCGACGTGCGTAAACACCAGGTTCATTCTATGTAACAGCGCCGCGCTGCAAGACGTCTTCATATTCCGACCACTGCTGCCATACCTAACCGCGATTGGACCTCCATGGTTCCGTCGTCGAATCGCAGAATTCATTCCCTACGCGCCATTCCAGAGAATCAAGGCATTGATTGACACCATGGCTGCACACTCCGAGGAGATATTCGTGGAGAAGAAATCAACACTTGGAGAGGATGACATCGCTGCCACTCAGAGAGCAGACATTATGGCCGTTCTAGGTGTGTTTGACCCGGCTACTCCACCGAACCATTTACTGAATAGGAATCCATAATTCAGTCAAGGAGAACATGATGGCTTCGGACGAAGACAAACTCCCAGAGAGGGAAATCGTCGCGCAAGTCTCGTACGTCATCCTTACACCCGCGGAGATCGTCAATACGACGACGCTAACCTCGAGTTAAGCACCATGACCCTGGCAGCGACCGATACGACAGCGAATTCACTCGGGCGGGTGCTCCATCTTCTCGCATTGTACCCTGAGATACAGGCAAGGCTCCGTGAGGAAATCGTGGGGGCAGGACACAGTGCCGAGCTGCCATACGACGACCTCATGCAACTTCCGTACCTAGACTCTGTTGTGCGCGAAACCTTGCGACTGTAAGCATGAATCCCTTTCACATAAACACGTTTCTGATGGCCAGCTATCTAGTTATCCGCCGGCAACTCTACTGTCCCGCGAGTAAGTTCAGCGCCAGTGGTGCCTGAACCCACAGCTTAATAGAAATCTCAATTACAGGGCCCTAGAAGACACCGTGCTGCCGCTTTCACAGCCAATTCAGTGTACAGACGGCAGAATAGTGACCGAGCTGTCTATTACGAAAGGCACGGAAATTTTCGTGGGTGTCCTGGGCGCAAACACGAACAAGGAGCTATGGGGCGAAGACGCTCTTGAATGGCAGCCAGGGCGGTGGCTAGAGCCTCTACCAGACACCGTGATGGAAGCGCCGATTCCTGGGGTCTATACTAAATCGTGAGTGACACTGTGGCCTTCTCCGCCTGTAGCCATTGAGCTCCCTCTTCTAGTATGGCATTCCTGGGAGGCAAGCGGGCGTGCATGTGGGTGCTTCTTCCGCGAAGCAGCACGTAGTCACATGCTTACTTACTAACGCCCAGAGGTTTCAAGTTCGCCGAAATGGAGATCAGTGCGTAGTTGAATTCATCGTCTCAGCTGAGCTCTTACCAGACATGCTTCACTGACTGGCAGAGGCTGTACTATGCGCGCTTATTCCTGCTTTCTCATTCGCGGTCACCAAGAAGCCCATTGCGTGGAATGTTGCTACCGTCACCTACCCCACCGTCGGATGGGACAGCGATAAACCAGAGCTCCCGCTCCTCGTGACCAAGCTTCATGACAGAGCTTGCTGATCACTCAGTCCTCATTCCATACGAAGAGGATCGATGGCATTTCTTGCAGGTGGTAACTCCCAGAGCCTAGTTTCCCGTCCCAGATCTGCGCGTTGCCTACCGTAGCTGATACAAGGTGGCCGAAAATATATGGCCCGGTATTGCATAGTCGTAATACATCTTAGCGGTACACCAGTATGCGAAGCAGGCACGTCGTCACTCCAGCTCAGGTATCTTCTTCAGTATGTCTATTGTATCCTTGGAAACCATCCGTCCATCGGCTCTCCGTCCGAATGAGTACTGGCGCAGGCGATCAGAATGCAGTCGTCGAGTCAACCTCGATTGTCGGCACGATCGACGCGATGAATTTGAGGAAGACAACGAGGTAGAAGTCGACGCGCATGCCCTCGATCTCCTCTTCGCCGTTCAGCGGCACGGGCGCATCCTTGCCTGAGCCGCTCGTCTTGCGGAAGATCCACTTCTTCTGCTTGTCCTTGCTCGTGGACGGCGAGGTCGCGCCTTGGCCGAACGCTTTGCGCTGCTCCTCGAGCACGCCCTGGTTCATGCGTTCGATCACCTTCTTCATCACGCTCGCATGCTTGCACGGGTGCACGGAAGCAGCTTGCAGCGAGGTACTGTGCGGGAACGCCTCGATCGTCACTGTCTTGAAGGCGTGGTCGGCGGAGACGTCTTGGAAGATTTGCGATGGTGTCAGTGGTGTCCGGTTCTGCGTCAGCATAGTTAGTGGGTGCAAGCGGGGCGAGTAGCGAGGGGCTTGACCTCGTCGTAGCCAATGAGCCAGATACGCGGTGTCTGGTAGTATTTGTCGTAGGTGATCATGACGTCGTAAGTTCTCACTTGCAGCAGGTTGCCCTTCGCTACCTCGACCTCGCTGGGCCACGCTCAGGTTCCCCACCTACGAGAACATAGGTAGTTACACTCACCCAGCTTCGATCACGCCTGATGGCGCAGCAACCTTGGGCGCAGCCGTCGCCTCATCCTCCGCCTCCAGGTCCTCCTCCATGTCCGGAATCTCGTCCATATCCGGGATCTCTCCTACCGAGGCACCGCCCTGGAGGCCTAGCCGACCCATCTGGTCTGTGACATCGTCTGCAGACGACTCGTCCACGTCGGGGATCTCGTCAATGTTGCCCGCGTTCGCAGCGGAGTCAGCCGTGGCGGCGCGCCCGGCGTGGGTCTCGACCCACTCATCCGCCTCGTTCCCGGTCGCGCTGAGGTCGCCGAACGATAGGAGGCGCTCCGCGTCCTCGTCCGCGTCCGTGTACGCAAGCGCAGTCGCGCGCCGCAGGCACGGCACGCCGCGCGTGACAAGGTATTGCTTATCGGCGGGGAGGTAGTCGCGCGCTTTCGACGCGTCGCCCTTCTCCCTGAGAGCGGGATTTAGTATGTGCGACGGGCGTGTGGAGGCAGGGGCACTCACCAGGACCAGACGGGGAACTTGTACGCCAGGAAATCGCCGGCGGCAACGAACTCCTCTGCGGAATGGGGGCGATTGTGAGCGCGTCGCCCATCCGTACCACATGATGGACAGCTCACCTGGCGTTATCCGGCCATGCTCTTTGAACTTGCTCTCCTTCAGGACCTGCCAGCGACGTAAATCGACCACTTCTCGGACGAGTAGCAGCTAAAGTGGCGTACAGGACTGAGATAGTCTCGGACTGCCCAAAGTTGTTGCTATAGACGGTGTTAAGCTCTGTGAACGGCCACTGATTCCGGGCAGACGCACCTGTATCGCGTGCATGTCGTGACGAAGGAAGAGAATTCGTGGATGGACGAGGGCAAACTGCAGCCAGGCGGCGCAGGCATGGCGGTCTTCGCGCTGAATACAATCGATCAAGCACGTGCTCCCTTATTGTACACTTATGGTAACCTCGGTATAACAACGTTCTGAAAGCAGCGATGTTGTTGCGGTTGCTTGGCCAAGCAGGGCGCAGAAGCAACTCATACAAGGATCACACAGAACGGAAGCAGAGATGCAGCGCAATCCAGGCTGCGAAGTAGATGTAAAGACTAAATCCCAACAGATCCAAGCATAGTAATTGGTCCCACCGCAGTCGAGACTCGACGACTCGGAGGGTCATGCAGCAGCCTCCACCTCGCCTGCACTCGCCTTTCTCGACTTCTTACTTTTCTTGTTTTTCTTCCCCTCGCCCTCCGTTGTTGGTGGATCTAGCTCCGTCGCAGGGTCCCCCGCCACAGCCTCTGCATCCACCTTCTTCAGCTTCTTGGACGAGTTGTGCTTCTTGAGCTTAACCGGCGAAGCCGCTGCCTCTGCATCCCCACTGTCGTCGTATTTCCGCTTCTTGGACTTCTTCTCTGGTGGAGCCTCCCCCACGGCCGCGGCTGCGGTTTCCGACTCGTCCTTCGCCTTGGCTTTCTTCTTATCCTTCTTTTTCTTGCCCTTCGCCCCCTCTACGCCACTCGTGACCTCCGCTTCGCCCGAAGCGGTGACCTTGACCTCCACCACCACCTTCCCCTTCGTAGTCTTTTTTGACTTCTTCCCCTCGACGTCTTTCGCCTCTCCTGCTGCCTCAGTAGACACGTCACCGTCCTTCTTTTTCTTCGACGGTTCCTCCAGTGACGCTGATGATGCCTCAGCGACCGGTGCGGCATCCGCCTCGGCCGCCTTCTTCTTGTTCTTCTTGCTCTTCTTTGTACTCTCCACAGACGATGCTGCAACCGGCCCTACTCGTGCGCTGTCGGATTCTGCGTCCTGGTCTTTCTTGGACTTTTTCTTCTTGGGCTCGTTAGAATGATCGCCATTCTAGTGACGAGCACCAGACGTTAGGATATACGGCAACGAGCACGGATCAGCATGCCGACCACACACCTTGGCCTCCTCTACTGCCTCGGCTTTCCGCTTCTTGTCCTTCTTGTCTTTCTTCTCACCGTCCTTCTCCTTCACCTCGCCATTTCCGGTTGCGGTCGTAGCCACGGGCTTCACATCCTTCGATGATGGGGAAGGAGCGTTCACTGGAGTAGCGACGGGCGACATCCGCGCGGGCGTGCCCAAAGGAGTGCCGTTAGCCCCGCTTGCTTCATATCGCACGTAGCCTCCGGGTCGGCCGGCGCCCCAGGAGCTGCCGTTGCGTCCCCGTGGCTGATACGTACCCTGAGACTGTCTCCCGTTTGCAAAGCCATTCCCGTAGCCATTCCCGTTCTGTGGTGGACCGCCCCTTTGTTGCTGCTTAAGCAGAGCTAAGAATTCAGAGAACTATACCAAGGAGGTGAACCAGAATACTCACGCCCTTAGGGCCCTTGTAGAGCCCCTTCTGGTACTTTTCGGCCTCGCTCACGCATGAGGTATGCGACTTATACTCCGCTGGGCTGTGGAACGTCTTACTGCAGTCGAGGCAGTTAACTGACGTATTACATTGCGCGTAGTGCTTGTCGAGCCTGGGCTTCGTGATAACATCGCCGCAACCTGAATGTAGCAATGGGACATGTTAGAATGCTGTGATCGAGGCGCAGAAAGTTCCAGCCTGACCATCGCACCTGCAGACACGATACAAGATCAGCCATGGCGGCCAGAATAGTAATGGGAAAACTGCTCACTGAAACGAAACCATGTCTTTGAAACCGAGCCAAGGCTGAGGCGTAGAGAGCTACGAGCGATACGTTTTGCAGCCACCGTCGGACGTGCGCACTGCGATCACACGATAGAAGCGCCCATGCAAGAAAAATAGCTGCACGTGAGCGACGACCTGAGTTCACTGATGGGATCGGGGATCGGGATGCTCGCGGGACTCCACGGGTCTGGCCCGTCCAAGGCAGATTCGCGCGCTTACGCCCTCTTACGCCTCGATCTCGAGCTTTCTCGTTCGTCTTCCAGCTGCTGATGGTCGTCACTTGCGGCGGGCCAGGCTTCTCCAGGCCGAGCTAGAGCAGAGATAATTCGGCCATGAAGTGCAAATGAACCGGAGGTGCTCGCTGTACATGTGGTGAGGTGGTTTGCAATCAACGCGGTTCTGAACTGAGCGCCAGGTCAACGCGGGGAACAGCGGAATAAGCAGCACATGATTGGCTAAGTATGCTACACGTGACTATGGTAAGCATAGTTATGGTAATCAGCCGCCCGGGGAAGAAGCGCCGGCGGGAGGAGGATATCTGGGGCGGGCGTCGGTGTTCTCGTCTTCTTCAGCACGAATAGCAGCATCCTCATCGTCCGCTATGTCCTTCAGCGCATTCAGAGCATCCCTCCGCAAGGCCCCTCTCAACGTCGCGCGCCCCACCCGCGCGTTGCGCACGACAGGCCTTAGGCGCTATACCACAGAGGTACCCAAGCCGGAGGCCCCGAAGAAGAGTAACACCGCACTCTTCGCTGGAATCGGTGCCGCCGCCGTCGGTGGCATTACCTTCTACATCTACACCAGCAGCTCCGACACTGCGAAGGAGGCGGGGACCCTCGCGAAGTCCGGTGCACAGGCGGTGAAGGTCGCCGCGAACTTCGCCCCCACGAAGGAGGACTACGAGAAGGTCCGTTTCCTGAGGATGAGTTATTAGGACAATGCTCTCACACCGAACTGCACAGGTCTACAAGAGAATAGTCGAAATTCTTGACGAGGCATCGGACAAGGGTTACGACGGTACGCTCGTCGGAAACCGACGCAACTATCCGCGCTAATCAAACACCCAGATGGCTCGTACGGCCCTGTCCTCGTCCGTCTCGCATGGCACTCCTCCGGTACCTACGACAAGGAATCGGGCACCGGTGGCAGGTAAGCCACTCCCTTTCAGCCCTGCGGCCGATCTCACGTCACCACCAGCAACTACGCCACCATGCGTTTCGAGCCCGAAGCGAAGCATGGCGCGAACAACGGCCTAAACGTCGCACGCGAATTGATGGAGGGCATCAAGAAGGAGTTCCCCTGGATCTCCTACGGCGACCTCTGGACGCTCGGCGGTGTCTGCGCCATCCAGGAGATGGGCGGGCCCAAGATCCCCTGGCGGCCGGGCCGCATCGACGGCTTCGCTGCCCAGGCGACGCCCGACGGCCGTCTGCCCGACGCCTCACAGGGCGCGCAGCACTTGAGGAATGTGCGTAGCCTTTGCACGCTTGTGCATCGCACAAAGAGCTGACACGGAGAGAGATCTTCTACCGCATGGGCTTCAACGACCAAGAGATCGTCGCGCTCTCCGGCGCGCACGCTCTCGGACGCTGCCACCGTGATCGCTCGGGCTTTGACGGTCCCTGGACGTTCTCGCCGGTGACTGTCTCGAACGAGTACTTCCGCCTGCTCCTCGAGGAGAAGTGGCTCTGGCGCAAGTGGGATGGCCCGAAGCAGCTCGAGGACAAGACTACCAAGACGCTCATGATGCTCCCGTACGTACCTCTTTGCTTCCGGATCCGGGGTAAATAGGCTGATTCCTTTGGCCCAGGACGGATTATGCGCTAGTCCAGGACAAGAGCTTCAAGAAGTTCGTTGAAGTGTACGCGAAGGATCAGGATAAGTGGTTCGAGGAGTGCGTGCCCCCGTTGATCTTGAATCTTGTCTCGAGCTGACTGATTCGCATTCGCAGTTTCTCCAAGGTTGTCTCGACCCTTTTCGAGCTCGGTGTCCCCCGCCAGCAGTTTGTCACCTCGGAGCCTTGGACCATGGGTGGGGAAGAGTAGACTTGTGTTGGTAGCTTCAGAGCCTGCTAGAGCTTTGCTTGAGGTAGAGGTCCCCTGCTAGACTTAGATGCGATGCTAGACCTAGAGCCAGAGCTAGAGCCGACGTAGATCTACCCCTACAGCCATATATGTGACGCCTAGGACTTGCTATTCGTTGCTTGTGGGTTATAACCAGTGCTTTATATATATCCGGTGGTAGCAGTACCAATGGGGGTGAACGCGGCGAAGAGAAGGCAGGACGTAATAGTGTGCGGCCGACATGGGGGTGGAAAGCTAGGCGGTTTCCGCCCAGTCGAGTGTTTTACACCCTGGGCTTACCCTCACCACTCCAACTGAATTGCTCGCGTAAGGAGGCCGTATTCGGCGAATGATCGCGACGGTGCCCCATGACTTTGCGGCGGGCGCGGTTACAGCCTGCGTTGAGGACCGAAATAGCTAGACCGTGCTACCACCTCTCAGGAGCTGTCAGGCACGAGGGAGCAGGAAGAGGGTGGCGGCCGTGCAGTGGGAGGGAGCGAGGTCAGGTGGGCGGGTCTTGTTGGGCGATGAGATGGAGAAGCGACGGGTGGGAAGGGAAGGAGGCTGCGCGCAACTTCAGGGTGAAACAGTGGCAACTCGTACTGTAACTCCAGTTCGCATGTTATCGTCGAAGAGGGGACGTGGTATTGTCGACCTACGACGCTGCATCCCATCGGGTGCTTAGCGTTTAGATGGTTTGCCAGTGAGGTATGATGCACTCGAGGGTGTTCGCAGGAGGAGGCCTGCACAGTTCCCGACGCAACGGTACCTATGCGGGACGACTCAGCGAACACGTCGAACCTTTCTTCTGTATCTAGGCGGGTCAGGTCAAACGTAACACAACCAGTGACAAGTACACTTACCTTACCTCCGTCTGGCGCAGCCCTGTTCAATGGTTCTGTGTCGCAGTACAGGTGCGTGATAAACTGTAAGGTGCACTTGCCTATTGACGCATTTTCAAGGGGATGCTCGAAGTATAATGTCATCACGAATATCGTGGGCGAAATTACTCCGGAGTTGCATAGCAAGGTTCTGCGTTGTACTGCAGATGCCCTTGAGCCTGTTGTAGTCTGGGTAAACCCGGTTTGCATGGTATCTGGCATATGTGTACTTCAGATGATTGACGATATTCCTGTTGATGTTGTTCCCAGAAAAGGCTCACTCAAACATAGAGAACATAATTGCTCACGAAGGCAAGCCCGCTGATACGAGCGATAGGGCGGCTGGGTGGGCGGAAGTATTGATCTGACACGTGTGACTGACTGCTTCAGAGGAAAGGCCTCTCGTGGACCGTGGTTCGGACAGCTGCTCTTCACATCAGCTCCTGGTGGTGCAATGAGTTACATACGGGACACGCCTGGGCCATGTACTGGTTTGCCGCCCATAACTGCCATGTATGGATTGCATCTGGACTACGGGAAGCTGTAAGGTACGTACAATACACTAGAGGATACTTGAACAATGCGGTGAATAGAAAGTTGCGAGCCGATGGTGAGAGCGTCGAGGAGCACGAGTGTCGAGTGGGAGCGTGGAAGATGAGTGTGTGTTTGCGACGATTTCGTATCCGTTGGTCCCGATGCCCTGTGGCGTATGATGGATGCAAGCTCATGAATGAGCAGTCGTCATGTGTTGGTCAATGTCCTTTTCCCTCCTCCAACTGTGACAAGAAGGCAAGCCATGTCTTCTTATCAATGACCCCTTCATCTGCATACAAAATGAGCACCGGACCGTGAAAGAGAAGTCATAGTAACACGTACAGTACCCATCGGCATCGGTAACGACGACGTATCGCGCACCGAGCTTAGCGAAGAATTGCTGGACAAGCTCCAACGGTGAGTTGGATTGAACCGTCAGCGGCGCTTGATCCATATACGGTGAGAAGTCAAATGGATCGACGTTGCCACCGAGCAGGGATCCTGCTTCGAGCGACGACACGGAAGACGCCATTAGCCCGCCATGCTGATACAAAGCAGAGCTGGTGAACTTGATGGGCTTGTCGGCGTCGTCCGCGGCGATGCCTATATCAGAACGGTGAGGTCGTCAGCAGTGGAGCATAGGGTAGAACGCACTGAGAGCATGTTCCAGTTCGCTAGCTCCGATGTACCCAACCATCCGCATGCCGCCGTCATCGTTCCGGACAATGGGGAAGCCACTGTCAGAGCCGCCGCTGACAATTAGCCCCTGTAGTTGGTCCCTGAGTCTCTTCACAGTGTTCTCCCGATCGACGTGGATGACATCAACATCTCGATCGGTCTAGCAGAAATGAGCTACGATCGCATGAGTGGTGGCGAAGCACTTACGACGTCGTCAATCTGTAATTTTCCCCACACATACTCGTGCTTCGCATCCAAGAACGGTAAGTGGGAGAGCCTGGGAGAAATTGAGAAACCATATTGCATGAAATAGGTCGATCGTAAACTTACTCGATACACAAGTCGTAGATACCCTTCGGTTCCACGGCATCCGCAACCGTCTTAGCCACCAAGACTGCCAGCATGACGGGCACTGCATACGTCAGTGTGTCCGTGAGCTCAAACATGATGACCGCTAGAGACACAGTGGTACGCTGTACGAGCAAGAGTCAACAATGACCAGACAGTCTGATATGATGATGACGTACAGTCACTCCTGACAGACTCGCAGCAGCTCCCACCATGGCGTACAGGCCAGGCACAACACAATTGAGATCGCCCTTGCAGCTAGCGAAGATAGCGCTCTCAGGGCGAGAATACTGGAGCCATTGCACGAGGATGCCCAGAATACGCCCAGCGCAGGCACCGATGGCGAGGGATGGTATGAAAATGCCTGCAGGGACCTTGATGCCGAACGTGACGATGGTGAGCGCCCCCTTGATGACGAGTGCAACAAGGATGGAGTTGATGACAGACATGGCCTGCTGTGGTGGATTGACGACGCAGAGTCCCAAGTGGGTGTTCTTGCTACCGGGCCTACACTCCGCGAAGAGGTTGTAGACGAGTTCCGTGCTGCCCATACGCGTGTATGGATTCACAAACGAGAGAATAGTTGTAGCCAGAGTCACCAGGAAGACTTCGGAAACGGGGTGAGTCTTCAACCATGTCGCGCCACGAACGTTGCGGCTCCAGCGGTAGTTTAGCTTTGAGAACCACGCGCCATAGATGCCCTAAGCAAAGTGTCAACCATGTGAGGGGGCATGTGCTGTTACGGACAAGACTTACGCCGAAGACTCCGAGCAGGAGGAACATGACCAACTCATATGCATGCCAGTCCTGCAGCGAATCATAAGTTACGGCGCTTACGAACCAAAATGTAGATCTACCTTGTCGTAGGTGACCTGGAACAGAACCAGTTTGCCGCTACCAAACGGATCGAGGAACCTCAGCGTCATCGCAGCAACCATGGCGCAGAAGAAGCTGAAAAGATCATGTTACAATACTGCGCGTCCATGTGCAGCATGCCAATCGTCACCTTCTCCACATAACCTTTGCAGGGAAGAAGTACGAAACCTCTTCCAAGCTGAACAAGACGCCGCCGATGGGAGCGCCGAAAGCCACTGCGACTCCTGCAGCGCATGCAGCGCTGAGGATCTCCCTCCGTTTGCCTTATATCAAGGGTTCAGTGGGTGTTTGTATTGGATGAAGCTGTACATACCCTCGTTCGTCTCATACTTGCTGAAGAATCGACTGACAATGTTGCCGATACAGGAAGCAATATGTACAAATGGCCCTTCCTTGCCTACAATCACGCGTTCTGCCCTCAGAATTAAGGTGCACTAAGCGGTACGCTATGACGTACCCAGAGAGAGGCCAGAGGCGACAGAGAGCGCCAGGCCAACAGACTTCGTGAACAGCGTCCTCCCACCAAGATAGCCGTGGATTACGAATCCTGCGAGAAGACGTCAGCATCGCTCCCCTTTGTGAGTACGTCAATACACTTACCCGAGAGAATGGTCTTGATTTCCGGAATCCCGCTCCCCGCAGCCTATGAACGGGTACGTATCATTAGCGCACGGACCCATCGACAACGACGACGGAACATTCAGACCACAATCGGGGTTGCCGCGGATCATATAGGGACATTCCATACATACATAGTACATGACTTTCCGTTTGGGCTCCCCTGCAGGAACGGACGCCGCCTTCTGGTCTTCAATGGCACCCGCGAAGTCCGGCGCGAGCACTCCGGAGTCTTTACGCGTGATGAAAGAGTTTGATGCGGTGAGGTGTATCGTTAGCAGCGCTGAAGCCACTGCCCAAGTAAGCTACGTAATCCTTGGTCAGTCTGCAGTTAGATCCTGTTGGACTGAGTTTGACCTACCGCAATGATGGTATACGCAACGTACTGAGCCATCTCTGCCTCGAGCCCCATCCATTCGCCGTTCTTCTCAATCAGCGTCCCGAAGACGTCTGTCCATGAGCGCCACGCGTCACAGTCGTCCTCCGCGTCGAGCGAGAGGAAGAGCGGCATCGCAGTACTGTATAGTGTGTCGTCCTTTATCCTACAACAAAACCGCTTGGCCTTTGTCCAATCGTCCCCACAGTACCCCTCCTTGATGTCGAACAGCCACTGTTCGCTTCGTACGACGCTGAAGGCCACCAATGCCGTTAAAAAGCCTACAATGGTAACGATGATCCACCCTATGCTCCTGTCAAGCTGCCGGATGATACGCCCTCGCCGAGATTTGCGCTTGCGAAGGCGTGCCTGACGTGCTTGGTCCTTGATAGCATCGTGCAACCAGTCGATGGACGTAAACGAAGAGTACCACACTCGAATACCATTGGTCTTGACGTCCGCGTTCCCTTCCGGAGAATCAAGTTCGCTGGTGGGTGGCTTATCATACGCGGAGATCGGTCGCTGAGTGGCAAAGTAGGAATCCTTGTGCGACAATACGGATCGCGGTGACGAGGGCGTGGACTTTGTGTATAAGGGTATTCGGATCCTGGGTATGGCGCTCAGTCCTCGCCGCGTACCAACATTGAACTTGTTCCTGCTCCTGTCCCTCTCATGGGCAGGAGCTCCGGGGACGGTTCCATATGAGGCTGCACGGGTATGGGAAGGGCGCAATGCGGACGTCTCGCTTGCTTCAGTAGCTTCGTTTCCTATGCGGAGCAGGCGCTGGCGACGCCACGCTAGATCGGACGGCGCACCGTGGGGGCCAGCAGGGGTCTCATCCTCCTCGTTCATCGTCGACAGTGCTGCCGTGGAGTTCATCCGGGAGGGCATCGTGTATGGCTAGATGAAGGCGGTGAGCCTCGTCACGTAGGACACAGCAATGGGGCAGACGCGTACTCACTGTTGAACTGTTGTACGGCCACCCTGTATATGGCTGCAAAACTTCACGGCGATCGTCAAGAGCGAGGGGACTGCGTGGGCTGTCACCCTCGTCGTGTGAGTGCAAGCGGCGTCGGCCGAGCGAACAGAGAGAGATGCTTGAATGAGGTTCAACCTGCCGCGGGTGGCTCTTGTGCCCAGCGCCGAGATGGCATCTCATCTTATCTCCTAATGCTGACATAATTAATATAGCAAATTCCGTGAGTAAGTAGAAAGGCATACGGGCGCTTGTCTGTACCCTTGCCGTTCTCCATCCACATCCAGCAAAATGACCACAGCGGGTCTCGGTGTACCCGTAAAACTCCTCCACGAGTCCCTCGGACACATCATTACGGTTGAGCTGAAGACCGGGCAGCTTTACAGAGGGAAGCTGGCTGAAGGTACGCTGCGATGAACCCTGGATTGTTGATCGACCATATTGACAGTATATCCGCCATACACAGCTGAGGACAATCTCAACATCTCCCTCAAGGACATCACTGTGACGGGACGTGATGGTCGTGTATCGCAACTTGACCAAGTGTATATCAGGGGAAGTATGGTCCGATTCTTCATTGTGCCGGACATGTTGCAGAACGCGCCTATGTGAGTGTCGCTAGCCAATACGACGCTACAGCCTGCGCTGACACGTCTCTGAAGGTTCAAGCGCATGGGTCCCAACGCGATGAGGGGAAGAGGTATTGGTACGGCGCGTGGAAGAGCTACGATCATGCGAGGTGTGTTTCCTCCAACTGATCGTTTGATTTTGTTTACTTTACTTACGTTGCCTCTCAACAGCAAATGGTGAGGTCCTCTGCGCTCTCGGCACTTTCTTTACTCATGCATTTGCACATCACAGCACGTCGCGGGCGCGGCGTCCCTGCGGCACGGGGTATCAGGCGATGAGGAGACGCGCCTGCTCGGCCTCTCGATTTGTGCAAAATTGCTCTCACTTGTGTCAGTATGTATCTTTTACTTTCCGATTGCATGTATCAAAGGAGCTATCCGCCAAATCAGCTGTGTGGCGTGCGGCCCGTATGCTATGAGCGTCAATCTAACCGAGGGAGGGCAACCTGAACGACTGTACTGTATGTGAGCCAGGCTACAGACGTCGTATCGATCATTCGAATGAGCGCTGAAAGTCACAATTCCCATTTCCCATGCCGACATGAAGTACATTGCTATAGTAGCTCGTTGGCCATATCATGATTCAAGTACTACATCTGAGTTTCTTCCATCATCCACGCTCTTGCTTCCATCTCGAAACTTACAAACTGAAGGTGGTGAAGTTGGTCTTCGCCGGCGGCCCGAGAATAGCGGCACCGTTGGGCCCGTCCTCGCTGGAGTCAGGGCAGAAGGTCACCGTATAGTCGGCAGCGAGGTCGGATGCGCAAGTCCAGAGGGCCGTCCCGCTGCTCTCGTCATACGCGTAGCAGTACGAATTCGGGCAGTTATCCTCTGTTGTACGATCGTCAGCGAATCACGTTGAGGACCATCGAGAGAACGGCACCCACTGAAGTAGGAGTAGTACTCCACGCCGGAGGACGGGCACGTTGCGGCGGTGTCGTACTGGCCCGTGCAGCAATTGGCCGAGTTGGCTGTGATACTCCGTGTTAGATTTACACATCCGGACTACTGGCAAGCGTGAGGGGCTTACTCGGGTCACCGTCGAGGTCAGCCTCGCAGGCACTCTTGCAACCAACTGGGAACCCGGACGAGTCGTAAGGGCCAATCAGTGCGGATGGGCCTGCAGCAATCATCAATATGGGGATGAACGCAGCGCACTACAGCCGGTTGAAATACCTACAGTCAGGTCCAAGGTCTACCGGGCAATCAGCAATGCCGCAGCCAACATTGTTGGTGATGCTGACGGGGAGATTGTACCCGTCAACGAGTGACACTGAATCAATTGATAGATCTGATGAGCCAAAGTCGCCGCTGGCTTGATTTCACACTGACCGTCATAGTAGTCCGGAGCACCTGTGGAACCTCCCAAGGTGAACTCGGCCAGCGTAGCAGGGGGAACGCCCTACCGTTGACGTGAGAACGGTCTCCAAGAGTGCTGGAAAAAACTCACAGTTCCTCCGTCCGCGCTACATTCGAGACCACCGTTGCACCCGCCGTCGGCGCACTGCGTAGCGGGATCAGAAATCGAGAAGTCGCAATCGCGGCGGCCCTATGTTCACTGAATGAGTATACCCGCTCGTGTACGTAAGGACAAATGCTAGTTCTCACCCAGATACGCCCAGCGGTCCAGTCGTCTGGCACGGAGAAGGTGACGTGCGTGTACTCAGTCGCTTCCCATCTAGCGGAAGGAAGTGAGAACACTGTATATGCACATCGCAGAGGGACATACCCCGTTGCGTAGTCAGGCGTTGAAGTTCCTGAGCCAGTGAAAATCTATCACGTCGCAAATGGTCAGTGAGTGCTTCTCCATAGCACTTGGGAGCACATACAGCAGGCCTGAGAAGTAGGCATGAGTATATTCGCTATAATTCGTAAGAAAGAGGATGGCTGCTCACCAGATAGTGAACGGACAGCCGTTGTAGACGACGAAGGTCCTGTCCGCGGCAGCACCAGCCGCGAACACAAGAGCGAGAGAGAGTGAAGACTTCATGAAGGAGGTCGAGTCGAGAGGCACAGAAGCTTCTGAGCTGCCCGTTCTGCATAGCCGGCTTTTATATGTGCTCGGCGGACCCGCGAAAACCAGAACGCGGCAGAGAAAACGGCACACAGGCAGTGTTCCGATCAGCTGCTGGGATATTTGTCTGCTATGACGGCCGGATGATTGCGTACATGGTGAAGCGAGACGCTACCATGTGCAGTGCGATCCTGAGTACCGCATGGTGGCAAGAACCAGAACGTAGTAGAGATCACTGTGTGATTGCGCGCGGGTCCGTGGAGCAGTCAGGGGAGAGGCGACAGACCTGACTAAAGATTGTCACAATGAGGCCTCAGTCACTTCAGTGCGGTGTTTCCAGAGACAGATTTTACACACCTGTACGCGGTAGTGCAGTTATATACGTGGTGATTTCTCTGAAACCACAGGTGGGCCAATCTCGACGTGTGTACGGCGGCGTGTGGAGAGCCTGGTGCTCCACAGAGTCCCGAGCCCAGGTCCAGTCACCAGGCCATTGGGCACACAGAGCAACATGACGACCCTCTTCCTGAATCATTTCCTGAGACGCTGAGAATCGTTCCGAAAAAGTCTGCGGCATGAGGTGCACAAATCTTATCGCCGACCGTGACTACGACTCACTTGCATAGGATCACCACAGGTCGGACGCTTTTCAAAATTCGTGACGAGGATCGTCACGACGCCGCCTCCCTACGCATGGCACTAGACAAGTGGATCGGTCAGGAGACGGAACAAGAATCCTGATTAATAGAGGTCTTACCATCGCCATGTCACGCTATCATGTCAAGGGTTGTGGTTCCGTGGCTCTTGTGAGAGTTACAGATGCTTCTTGCATGACTGCGACGACCGCGTCGACCACTCGCCGGCTCCGGCAGTGAAATCAGAGTTTCGGGCCATGCTTCATCATGACAGCTATTCCGGTGATAGACGTCTAGGGCTCAGAGACAGCGCGGCGCACTGGTAACGTACTTACTGTGAGGATCCCAGGGTTAAGATCAC
This sequence comes from Fomitopsis pinicola, assembly GCA_001931775.1. Lineage (NCBI taxonomy): Eukaryota > Fungi > Basidiomycota > Agaricomycetes > Polyporales > Fomitopsidaceae > Fomitopsis > Fomitopsis pinicola. The sequence goes on from MPVS01000025.1 coordinate 68,193, forward strand.
ATGATGTGCTCGACATCAGCTACGAGAGAATCTGCCTTCGAGAAGCACAAGGAAAGTCGATATCCCTACCTATGCAACGCGATCATTATCCTCGAGATTTGAGTCGCTTATAAGACGCTGTAAGAGCAAACAGTACACACCATGAAAGTTCAGCGGGGTTCGAGTCCTGGTGTTTGCGCAGTGTCTAGCGGGAGACTACTGTGGAACGGGCTGGATGCTTCTGATTACCGTAGATCACGTTGCCTACATCGTTGACGGGATTATCTGTCTTCACAATAGTGAGATGCAAACAAATTCGGTAAGCCATATGCCACCAGACCTTCGATCTTGACTGATCCGCCCAATTGCATCCGGCGCAACTGATCATTCAGAAGATGCGCAATCGACGCCCTGGTGACCCGCATGCACACTGCAGGAGCAACAAGAACGAATAGCGCACCCCTCGCCGGCAGCAAGAGGCAGCAAGGTGCTCAGGAAACGTTTCGATAGAACAGTCTGCAGAGAACGCGTTCAGTGTATGATGCGCCTTTCTTCCGCTTGAGCACAGGGAACTGACAGTATCCGTTGGATGGTCCGTTTTGCTGGATCCGGTGATGCCCATGGCCAGGTGTACCTATCTAGACCTATCTAGCAGCCCGTGGGGAGTAGACCGCTCCGATCGCTTGGGCTGCTGTGATCGACAGGTCGACGCATGTACACTGTGTGCCTAAGAATAGACTATGACATGTTGGCTTACACGCAAGGTTGTCAGCGATGTTGATGAGGCCTCCAATGCGGCAGTTGCGACAGTGCAACAGCATGAGCGGCGCGTGCAGACACAGATGTCTGTCGCGAGACAGGAGCTCTGGGTTGGCTCGAAGCAGCGAGGGCCCAATGCGTCATACCAACGGAGAACTGACCCGTCGGAGGAGATCGCATACAACTGCTATGAGAGGTAGTGAGAAAAGAGCGAGGAGAGCACGCGGAATGATGCACGATCTGGGCATTTCTCCACGGCGGCCCTGGACATGTCAGCGACCATCGGAGGCTTCAGATGCATACCTTTCTGGGGTCTCAGCCAACACTCGATCAGCGCGCACAGGTTACGCGAGGTAGGCCGCAAACACTCACTGAAAACCATGCAGATATCCGTAGTGAGCATAGTCTGATGGCCTTACTCGAGGTGCGTTGATTGATAGCCTCGCGCCGAAGTCATCTTCAATGCTAGTCACGGGTGCTATTGAAGGTGTGAGTATCACAACTGCCATGTTAGACAGCACGTACAAGACTTAACGAAACGAATTGGAGCTTGAACGCAAGGTGCGCATTGGGTGCGTGCGCACCCAATGAATCGAAGGCCTGATACATATCTAACTGCGACCTATCTCGATAAGCCTCAGCAAGCCGTCAGTTCTAGAGTAGTCTTGCCTAGTCTTGCTGGCGCTCACCTGCCAGCCATCAAACCGTGATGCGCTTCCGCCCGATGGGCTTCACAGGACTGCTGTCATAACTTATAAGCCCACTCTAGACGTGCTGTTTTAAGTACTCTCTCACCACCAAATGAGACGGACTGCGAGGCAAGGAATGACGGAACAGCATCATAGGCGTAGGAAAGTGGCAACGGTTGATCCCGGTTCAATCTACTAACCTGCCATTTTGAGTTGTGTGGCACGATGAGTCGGCGCCCGCAATTTAGCGCTTACATGTCCGTCGGCGCTGTGATCGTGTCACGGTTGTGTAGGCAGACAAAGGGTTCATTCTGCGTGAAAGAGTGGTATGTCTACATTCTTTGCAGCACGCACCTACTCTTGACATGGTACCTATGGCAGAATTCTCCAGCATAGAACTCAGCACTAGCACCAGCGTGCCCAAGTGTGAGTGCGGCAGTGTGCAGCTACGTATACAGCTACTCTTGGACTTCTAACGTGCTACTTGCACCTATCAGCGGCGTAACAACCTGCAGTGCCGCCTGAGGGGACTGTATCGGATTTTGAGCTGTGTCTGCGTGTTCGGCAATCTGTATGCACACCCTTCGGTACCTACAAGACAATGTCCGAACCAACGCAGCACCCTGTCCTGCCCATTCCCGGATCACCAACCTACCTCACGGCCTTGTTGTCGAGTATACAGGCCCTTCACCCTACATTGCCGGTGGATCCAGTTGTCCTACAGTCCCTACTCCTTATTCTAATTACCCGCCTTCCGAAGCCTCTTTCCTCATCTGCAGAGGTTACTACACAGAACGCGCCTCTAGGAAGTACGCAGACAGGTCAAGCATCGCCTCATTTTCCCAGTACGTGCGCGAATCTTATTCTGCGGACAAGAGAGGAGGACGTCGCTGTGCTGCTGCACATTGTAAGCTTGGTGAGTCAACTTCGTGTCGTCTGGCCATAGATTACCGCAATACCATTGTATCGATGACTATCTCCAATGCGTATCCGTCAATCTTCTTCGTAACATTGCTGGAGGCGTGATCGCTCTTGCGCTTCTGTGTGGAGCTGCGTCTGACGGACTGCATTTGACAGACCCTTACGACTGTATTCGGCTTCCCTACGCACAAACATAAGGTCGCTCCCAAGACAAAGCCATCGCGCCAACATGGCGACCGTTCTCGGCCATTACCCCTCGATGCTCCATCTCCAGACGAATTCCTCCGTAGCATCTTCTTCCGCCGCCCAGTCTCTGCTGAAGCAAAGCGCCTCAGTACAGAGCTGACACCTCGCAGCGGGCCACTGCCGCTGAAAACACCACTTCACACGCATCGCCGTTCTGCGTCTCAGACACCTCGTCCATCACCGCTGCGTCTCTCGAGATCTATCGACACCGACGACAACATGGACCACTTTCTTGACAATACCTCAATGGCGTCGTCGAGACGACCTCTCCTGATGGTCTCATCAGCTACCCCTTCTTCTACTCTACGTTCACGACGTACCGCGGCACGCGCAGAACCGCTTTCCCTGGGTCTATCGCTGACCGGGTTGACATCACCCGAAGAGTTAGGATCCCCCTCCACGTCGTTCGGCAGCGGCAGAAGCATGCCAGAGGCTAAAGCTTCGGCGGGCCCTGAGGACGACGACTCTCGTCCTTCTCTCTTTCTGGCTAAAGCCGTTGTAGTCTCAGGTCTAGAGCATGCTAGCTTGCAGGCGCAAAGGTCCCTTAGTCAAGCCCTTGCCCAGAGACGGCTCATAATAGACGAGGACGGGACCACCTGGAACCTGCCCGACGACTTTCTGCTCGTATACGTATGCAAATCGGATCCGCAAGAGCGACCACCACTTTTGAGAGGGCTCGTACGTCGAAAAGTTTGGTTGTTACTTGGACGTTGCTGATGATGCATATACAGGTAGACAAGTTTGCTTTGAGTGCCGACATCGCAATTTCGTCTTCCGCACGTCAGGCGTACGCCGCGTATCGAGGTACACCACTCTCAACTCCTCACGGATCGCCATACCCCTCCTCTCGATCGCTTCCCTCACACGGCGACGGACCTGTTCCTTTCCCCCCGACTCGCACACCTACTTCTCGCTCGGCACCCCTCCCTTCCGTAGCATCTGTCTCCCAATCACACGGCTCGGCAGCACCCAATCCCTTGGTGTCCATCTCTGACCTCGCGATGTTGCGCGCTTTCGCTAGCCCTACACCCTCCGCAAACGCCCACGCCCACACGACCATACACCCGTCATTGACCGCATATATCCGCGACCTCTTCGCAGCCACTCGTCACCACCCAGTGCTTGAGGGCACGTCATTGACCTACCAAGCTCAATCTGACGTAGAGGCACTCGCGCGAGCGTTTCGCGTCCTGGCAGGAGATTCGCTAGGCACGGAGCTCGTGCAGGTTGCCGTCGAGCTGGACCAAGCGAGCCTTGGTTCTGGACGTAGTGGGAGTACCAACGCGGAGGACGAAAGTGTAATTGGAAACGGGCTGGGAGGCTGGGAGAAGGAGGTCGCGGGGATGGACTGGGCGGCGCCGCGAGGCATCCCCCAATTCAGCCTTGAGCGAGCCGATGACGAGAACACACCGCTGAACGTCGACAATCCTTACGCAGAGATCAACGAGCAAGCTGCCATGACACCGACACTGAGCGCACCGACTCCCGCACCGGCCAAACTACAGGAAGTATGGGACGTCTCTGAGGTCGACATCGCGAGGATTTTCCCTCGAGTGGTATCGCACAGGTTGCGCGTGCGCGACGGGCCCGACCATGAAATCCTCGGTAGCGTCATGTACCCCGCAGCCAACATTCCCCAAGACAATGCTGCCGGGCAGTCAGGAGACGAGCCTGCGTGGGAGCGGAGGACAGTCAAGGACGTCCTGGTCGAGATTCTTGCTGATGTTTGACCATCAGAAGGCCAAGGGACGACACTGGCACCTACATCTCAGGCGTGATTTGTTATCCCGTTGTAGAGTACATATGCCAACATATACGCACGCGACACGACTTCATTTACCTCGGCGACTATGCGTCCCAACAGGTCCCAACGCTTCCGATGAAGATCGCCGTGTCATCCTGATGCAACGAACATCCTCGCGACGATCTCTGGCCAACAGTTCAGACCGATGGGCCAGTCGCTCAAACTCATTCCAGATCCATACATTCTGGTATCGTATCTGATTCGTACATTGTCCGTCAAATCATGGTTTAAAGGTCCGGAACTCGCTCGTCAAACGGCATCCAGTGTCACAACCCGGCTGCCGACAACAACTTCGTGAAGTCCGGAGTGCCCCAGCCGGTGACCTGCGAAGGTTGTTTAGCGGCATACTAGGTGTAGAAGTACAGAAACGACTCACGGGGTCCCAACCGGTAGTCGCGTTGAATCCAGTGGTCGAATCCGAGCAAGCGTAGTTATCGCCCGTTGTGATGTCGGTGAACGCTGATGACGCGGTCGAGTACAGCCACGGGTTCAGCCAGCCGAGAGGTGACTTTCCCGCAGAGATGAGCTGGTCATTGAGCAAAGACACGACGCTGGCAAATACTGGGGACGAGCAGCTCGTGCCGCTCACACCCTCGGTGTAGTTGTCGGCGACAACGTAGAAGTCCACACCGAACGCAGCAACGTCAGGGTAACCACGGCCGGATGCATTGTACAGGCCTTGGTTCTGATCACCGATAGCGGAGAGATAGGCCGACACGACGTCCTCCTGGAAGTCAGCTGTCGGGAAGTAGTTCGAGAACCCTCCACCGCTGAATGACACGGCTGTCTCCGGAATCTTGTAGGTGCCGCCAACGGAGGTGACGCTATGCAGAATCGGTTCAGTGTACTGGTGCTTCGAGGAGCAGAACACTCACTAAGGGCAGCCAGAGGGGAATGTAGGGATAAAGTCTACACAAGACGGGTTACTGTGACCACCGGAGACACCGCCGTCACCTGACGCAAACAGTATCGAGACACCCCGGGCACCGAGTTGAGCGTACATATCACAAAGATTGCTGGAGAAAAAAATCATCAGTGTAACACCGTAGACACAACAACTATGGCGTACTGCGCAAGGTTTGCGGAGATCAAGTCCTCGTCAAGACCGTAACTCGTGGTGATTACTTGCGGAGGGGCAGTCTGGTTGAGCAAATAACTTGCGGTATCGATTAGGAGATTCGCGAATTGATCGCCTGTGTTCGCATCCCCACCAACGGTGATGAAGGTGACGGGTACGTCTGTCGCGATACCGACAGTGTACTGAATGTCTAGGCTCTAGGAATACTTTCAGTGTATGTCATTGGGGCAGGCTGAAAGTGACCGACCGCCTCGATTCCAGCTGATCCATCTTGCGGGTTTTCACCGCCATTCAACGCTACCACATCAAACGTCGTGTTCGGGTTCGCATCGGGTCGGTATTTCTGGAGGAAAGTCTAATGGGGGGATCCTTAGTGCGCGTCACTATGACCTACTAGTAGAGCTACTACCCACCGTCAAATCGCTGTACTCAGCGTACTCCTCGACATATCCAGTTACACCGAGCTTGTTAGAATCGCTCGTAGCCGGGGTGGTAGGTATGCTGTATAAAGATTGCAGGCACGATGGTGCCATGTAATCACCGTTCACAAGACAGTCATCTGCGCGTCCGGACACGTCCTGCTTCGGCACCTTCTTCACCGACGGCTTGTTGCCAAACAGGTTCGGGAACCTAAAAATTGGCGTCTATAAGCTCACAGTATGCAATGCTCAAAGAAAGACACAGACGTGATAGTAGGATGCACAAGATCGAGATGCCCAACGAGGTCCGTGGGGATGGAGTAGGAGAGCGTTCGGACAATTTGTTGACCAGTAGAAGCGTGCGAGAAGATAGAGAAGTTGGTGCCGAATAAATCATTGGCCTGGTTGACTGGAAGGCTGATAGAGAGCCAATCGCCTGTGGCGGTGAGCGGCGTTGATTGCAAGTCATTCTCGCGCAGCCAGGCATTGACAGCAGAGATCGAATCTTCCTTCGGGGCCACGAACGCCTCGACCTGAATTGGCATCGTCGTTCATTGTCGTTTTACAATATACATATTGTCTAGTCACTCACCTCCTCTTTGGTGAGATGTTCACCGTAGCTTGGGCTTGACGGAGTGCTGACGTCGTAAAGAGCATCGATCAGCCCAGCGGTGTTGCCGCGCACAAGGGCAAGACGCAATTCAAGCGTCGTGTCGGGGGAGGCAGGTCCTACGAGGCTGAAATCATTGGGAGTGCTCTTCCGCGCCTCATGCAGTTGGAGGTCTCTGCGTACTGGGGTCCCGAGCGCAAGGGCAGCAAGCGAAGCGATCGTCAGCAGTCGAGATACCATGCTTGCCTGTGCCAGAAGGGTTCACGAGCGGGCGCAGAGCTGAGGGGCATCCCACCGGTGCTACCTATATGCTTATATACCCTAGCCGCTGTGTCGTAGGCCAAGAACAGCGGTCACGACGCTGATTCGCGGCAAGCGAGGTCCGCCCCCAGGAATGCTTGGGAGGCATTCCAGCGCAGAAGAAGAGGGCTGGGGAGGCCGAGCGATGGTATGTATGTGGAGAACAGGATGCTGTCCGGTTGACTGATTGTTTCTGCAGGCTTCGTCGAGGCGGCATTCTCGGGGCGTGATGCTTCTAGCGTGAGAACCCATGCGATACAAGACACTACTCACGATAACGGTTGTATGTACTGCTTTTTGCGATTATCGTCCGACTGTCGTCTGGATCGATGTTGGGCTCGCGACCTGACCTCGTCCCTATGCAAGCCGTACATTGTGTTATAGTATAGCGATCTCCCATACAGCGCCATCCCTACCGGGTCCCGCAAAGCCCTGTTCAGCCGCGACGTCGACGGTAAATCAGTGACCTATGCAGCATGATTTCTGTGATGTCATGGACTCGCTGGGCCGCCGAGCCGCCATGCAGCATTCCGGACCACCCCCGCGTGGTTAATACCGGTCAGACACGCGAATCTCATCACGGTCATTTTGCGACGCATGCAATCTGCACGCAACTCTCGAGAGGTCTACGCAAGAGAAGACATGACCGGGGTCTCACATCTTCCGAGGCATCGGTCTACGGGCTGGAAACCCCGTCTACGCAGTATACGTAAGCGACACGTTCTCCTCAATAACAGCGGCCCGTATGGACACCTGGGCGTAGACACTCGGCGTTGGTGGCAGAACTTGTCAGTGTATAGCACAACGCACCGTGTGGCTGCTCCTCTTCGACGCATGGGCCAAGAGTCCTCAATTGCGATACTGTCCTTGGCCGACGTACGTCCACTCGGAGAAGTATGCGGGCGTCGACCCTTCGCCCCCGTTACTGGTTGCGTATATGCCTACTAGCGTCCCTATCACCATAAATGACGTCAGCACGTTTCCTCGTGCTCCATGTCAAGAAGACAAACGCACCAGTGAACCCGTAGCTCACGTCCGCCGCAAGCCCGTACCCGAACGTCTGCATCTGCGAATATGCATCTGCGGGGCTAGCAGCGAAGCTATAATGCGTGAGATTGAACGCTTTGATCTCCAAGTGAAGCGTCCGGTTGAGCCATGCGGTGGGTATCGGGGAAATCGTCGTAGGGGGGACCGCAATCCCGGATACCGAGCGGAAGCGGAGACATGGCGTGAGCTCCGTAGACTTGGTACTTGCGTTCGTCAATGATAGAAGGATCACGCCAAGGTCAATGTGATGGTTCTATGTGGGTCCCAACACTCAGCACATGCTGGCGCATCGGTAACGCGCGCTGCGAGCACACATACCTGTGTCAGGAAGACTGTCACGCCCGCCTCTTCTTCCTCTGCGGTAGGAGAGAAATCCAGATTGACCCCATAGGTGAACAAAGTGTCCATTTGCCTTCTCGCAAGGAGAGTTTGCCCCTCGGGCCCGGCATAATTCCCGTCATATGCAGTGAGGTTAAGTTTCGACGGGAGGAGACGGAGCGTGTTTGGATATCCGAGTGGTGAAACGGCGTACGAAGTGTTGATGGGTAGCCGCCAGTGCACGAGGTGAATGGGGAGGGTGGACCCGGGTGAGAAGGTGATATGGTCCGGCTCGTTAGCAAACGGTCTTGGGTATGTCAGCTGCGGGTGTCACATCGTAGTCAGGAAACGACACACCCTTCTCCAGGGACATCGAGGTTCGTTGTGGGCAGACGCCATCCATCCATCTCTCCTCGCACGGGCTGCAACACAGGCCACTCGCCTGGCTCCCATGTTACTGGGTACAAGACCGTCTCCCGGCCCATCGGATACACCGTAAACTCAGGACCCGAGCGCGTGGACAACGCGACGCCCCACCAGTTCCCTTCCGCATCCTGGAACAAGTCCGCGTGCCCAACCGTCTGGAAGTACTCCGTCGTATTCGCGTTCGTCAGGATGGGGTTCGCCGTATTCGCGTCGTACGGCCCGCCGACAGCGCGTGACCGTGCTATCGTCTCCATGTGGTTCAAGCCGGTGCCTCCCTCTGCGATCATCAGGTAGTAGTACCCGTCGCGCGGGTATATGTGTGGGCCCTCGGGAGCCTTTCCACCCGTACCATTCCAGACGTACTGGTAAGTGTCGCCAACCTCGCCCGTCGTCAGGTTGAGCGTCGTCTGTGTGATGCCAGGGGCAACCTCCCATGGATGCGAACCTGTCACGTAGACGGTGCCATCGGCGTCCCAAAACGGCGACGTGTCGTAGCCGGTAAAGTTGAAGTGCACGGGCTGCGACCAAGCTGCTGATGTGTAGGGGTCCGATGAAGTGAAGATCATGTTATCCCAACGCGAGAAGTTACTCTCAGGCTGGTCATCGAAGACGAGGGTAGTGAGCAGGTAGAAAGTTCCCTCCCGGTAGCGAATCGTGGAGGCCCATATCCCACTGGTAGATTTGTTCGTGACGGCCAGCGTAGGGAGCTGCTCGGGGCGGTTGAGGGCGTTACTGATTAGCTTCCAATTGACCAAGTCCTTGCTAGCATGTATCGGAATGCCTGGAAACACGCTGAAGCTGCTCGAAGCACAGAAGAATGTGTCGTCCAACTCCGGCACGAAGATACAGCTCGGGTCGGGGTGAAAACCGGGTATAATGGGGTTGTCATAGGTTGAGTTCCACGCCAAGATACGTTGGGGTAGCAAACCAAGGCAGAACAAAAGCAGCAACCACAGCATGTTCCCTGTCATCGCGACACTGGCCGCTGTACGCGAGGTCCTTCAGCACTGGACATACTTTAAGAGTGCTCCGAGGCTTCAGCGGACCGGCAGTATGCAGTGGGAACGCACCTACGTGGGTGCTGCAGTCAGATGCCTACGTAGATTGATCATGAGGCGTACTTACGTGCCGCGGGACCGCTAATAGACTCGCACCGGTCAATCCTCAGCCAAACCTAGGCGCGTCTGTCGGTCAACGCTTCAAAGCACGGTCCGCGTCCGGGCCCCATCAATCCACCATGACAAGTAGTGTCTAAGACTCTGAAGGGGTGACCCCATGAATGCTATTGAAAGACGCACAGTGTCAACCCCCCTCGCAGAAAGCGATATCGACTTGATACTCACAATCTAAGCAACGCAGAGGGCCCGTCATGGTATTAGACGGTAGCGACGGCTGTAAGGGATAAATCCCTATCGGAGCTCCGAATCGGTCCCTGCTTGCAACCCAGGCCTGAGACGGTGAGCCTAGGGGCAGATCTACGCAGGGTGCCGTGTGGTGTACGAAACAACTTTCCACCACATGCCTCAGCTGCTTGATAATGACAAGACAAGTCATGAGGAGAGAAGGTCGTGGTGGCTGTGACGAGGCGTCGGTGGCAATTCGTCGCAGTGAAGCGGAACCTGGCATTGATGCGTCTTGCTACCGACCGCTACTAGTACCGCGATGATATCGCCCAATAGTATACTAGCTTCTGCCACAGCCGCAATCCCTTGGGAATGCCCGTAGCCGTGTACCTGTACATGTACCTACGTACCAGCAGGCCTCAACTTGAAGTGCGGACAGTAAGGCCTCAATATACAGACTGAGAGCTGACCATACCTGAGAACACAGACGTGGTGGCGGGATCTCTAGTTGCTGAAATTGGGCTCGTTCCAACTATAAGTCGAGTAACAATCGGCTGCGGCTGGTGAGTTTCGGAGGTGGGTGAGGACATACACGCCGACAGGAGCCATTTGGGAGCCATGCCATTCTGAGTTGATCGAGGCACCGCGGCGGGTGCGTACTTATTAAGTAAGCCAAGAAACTGCTCGTCTGCGTAACGAGCACAGCCTCGCTGCTACAACTACTACCCATCTTGCAGAACACATCATTTCACCACTCCACTGCATATCGTACACTCACCCTCCATTTTGCGACGTCGACGACTCCGCAGGATGCCGGGCAAGAAAGTTGCGCACGGGCGCACGTCAGTGGCTGAGGCCCCTACGAAGGTTGAGAGTCGCCATCGCCACTTAAGAGGAAAGAAGGGTGGCCTGAAGGATATGCCGACGATGCCTCTGGACATACTGCTGGAGGTATGGCCACATCTGTTACGTATTGTCGCGTGCTGATATCCAGTGTTGCGCTAGATCTTCTGTCGACTTGAGCCTCGTGATCTACTCAACCTCGCGCGTACCACGAAGCCATTCCGTGGGTTTCTGATGGCTCGCGGCTCCGCTCGTATGTGGAAGGCCGCCCGAGAAAATGTTGAAGGCCTCCCAGAGTGTCCCTCGCACCTGAGTGAACCCGCGTACGCAAACCTGGTCTACTTCCCTTACTGCCATGTACGTCCTCATCACATTTGTTGCTGGGCATGCGTACCTGAAAGATGTGTCTCAGCATTGTCTCAAACCTAACGTACAGACAGTTTACTGGGTGTTCAGCAAGCGGTACTGCCCTAGCTGCTCAAAAGCCTTGTAAGGATCGCTCAGTATAGCCGCTTGCTTCGTCACTGACAGTAGCTCAAGCACGAAGGCTAGGAATGACCTATACATCCACAACCGACACTTCTGGGCAGTTTCCCACTTTGAGGGAGATATATTCACTACGGTAGGACGTCTCTATCACGGTTGTTCGCTGTGCCTTGCTCAGGTCATTCGTAGGTCCTCGCGAATCGATATGAACTCTATCATCTTCCTCAACTGGATCAGATTAAACCAGTATGGGAAAGTCTGCAAAATGATACCAAAGGATGGGCCGACTTCGTTGCAGAGCAACGCCTGCGCATCTCAGACATCAACCGCGTGAGTCTCCAAGGCCCGTGGTTTCACAATCTCTTCTGACATGCCCCCGATCGGCAGCACGCAGCACTGTGCCGTTCGTGGGATAGGAAACGGACTAAGAAGAGGTCCGCAGAGCTACAGGACATTAGGGAACAACGTTTGCAGTTGTACGCCTCCAAACAAATCCACCGCAAACGACCGCTTGACTGATTCGGTGCGTGTATGCGTGTAGAATTGTGTCAAAGCTGCGTGGGCTTGGCTGGGGTGAAGAGCTGGACAAGATCTCTACGCGGGACTATCGCCCTTTGTGCGAACATGCGCATGTTCGTCTCGCTAAATCACTCACCGACAGAGGTACGTGTCGGACGCTATTGCGCAACAATGCCGCGAGTTACTCAAGGCGGAGCCTACGGCTTGGATGGGGATATAGGGTGAGGTCGTCACCTGCATGGAGAAGATCAAGCGGGATCTCCTCCGTGATGAACGGTTTGACCTAGTCCACAAGCATTTGCGCATGCTGAGTACTGTCGTCACTGACGTGCGGGCTTCGCGACGGCGCACGGTTGAGGACGAGTACAAGCCCAGGACCCAGGACCTCGCGATGATGCCTGAGGTCCGCCAGCTCGTCGACGCACCGGCGAGCGACGTTGTCGTGGAAAAGTCGGCTTTCGAGGAGCTGGGTCTCAAGCTTCCCGAGCTAGAAGAGCGGTGGCTGCACGAACGCAGGGCCGACCTGCGCCGGGCGCTAGCCAACTCAAACTACGGCGACGCGGCCGACGGGGTGGACCCGCTCGAACTGGCGAGGACACTGTTCCGCTGCAAAGAGTGCGACACACACATGCAGTACCCTGCGGTGCTCGCGCACAATTGCCTGGCTGTCCCGGTCGAAATCATGTTTGCGCCTGACAAAGAGACACCGTCTGAAGACTACCTCCAGTGGGTAGTGGGCATGTTTCACGTGATGCCTTGGGATGCGGCGAAAATCGAGGCGTCCCTGTCAATGTACACTCTCGAGTATTTGGTCAAGACGTGCCAGGAAGGTCCACGGGCGACAACACGGAAGGATATGGATGATGCCAGCATCAGGCTGGTGAACGACTCTGACGCTGACGGCAGCGTCATGTCGTGGCGCCGTGCGGTGAGCTTTGGAGCCTCATTGAGTGGACATCTTCGTTGTTTGATTGAGTCTGCGTCTAGGTCATCGACTCGGCGTTGGATGAGGGACGGCGTTACAAACTCAGCATCAGTCGTTTGAGGCTGGCTACCGCAGTGGAAAGGGAAGCTGTGAAAGAGCGCGAGCAAAGTCGTAAGACAGAGGTGTTCAGGAGGCGCTCGTTCTGGCATTGCGCTCACTGTGATTACCCGCGGCGGGGAGGCCGGCAGTATTCAAGTCTAAATTGCGGGGTCGGGCTCGAGGCAATGATATTACACATAAAGGACAAGTGAGTTTTCCAACGCATTCCGCCGACATTTGCGTGTTGAGCTCTCTGTGTACCATCCTTCTCACTCGCGTCTTTCCAACTCGCAGGCATGAAGTAATGGACCCGAAGGCAGACGAGGGTGACATGTACGTATGGCCTGACAGTGAGGCCGAGATCGCACCCGTCCCAGTCAAACCGCATTGGCATGAGGCGCTTCTCAGTGCTACGTATGGATCGTACAGTGTGTACTAGGTTGAAGCTGGGCCTGTCTACCCTATCGTATACTTCAAACCGCCGTCTCGTTCGAAGGCCCGAAAGCAACATAATATGCTTCCTGGTACTCAACTAGTTACATAAGATACTGCATGCTCGGGCAGTGCCAGAGGTAGTACTGCAAAGGTGAGTTGAAGAATCCACGTACGTCTCAACGTGACAGGATTTTGGGGTATGTACTATCATGCAACAGCGGCTGCGTCAAATTGTGGTACTTAGCCGGACGTGGCATGCGAGTATGGATCTGTCGTGAAATCATCCCATATCCAACGCCGTGAGTACTGTTGCCTGATGCATGTCGTCCTACTGACGCATTCGTTGACATATGTCACGAGCTAGTGGCCGGCGGCGGCCTGCATCCTACATCCCGAGGGTCATATTCTCATTCGCGTCTGCGGGCCTTACCAAAATGTCCTCGTGTCGGTACCAACTCTGTCGTCTCTGGCACTACCAATGTCTCTTACAACTCAAGACAGATGCTTGCACCGATAATTTCGCGCCGCTCGGCGCAATTGTGGCGCGTCACGGCGTTGAAATGTTCATTAAGCGTCTTACAAGCGTCTCCACGCACCCTTGGGCGCTCCGGCAACTCGGTGACAACTCGAAAGCTGATCACAAGCGTTATATGCACATCGGTGGGCCGGGGTATTCTCACCGTGAGAATCACACTAAGGCCCCACATTGTCTCAATGTACCTTTCCAGTATTAGGACGAGGGCAGCGGTGTCAACTTAGTGTGTTGACAAAATTATCCCGTCCGATCAGGAGCAAAATACGCATACGGTGATAAACCCGCTTCCTTTCCGTGCGATGCTCGTCGGGCTCGGAGAGGACGAGACTAGTCTTGCTTTGGTTTTGGTCAATGTGTCCGGCTCCGTGACCGCGTCATTTGAAACTCAAACGCCCTTCATAGGCGACCGGGACGTGCTGACTTGTTCTCAAACACTACTGGCGCCAGAATTCACAACGTCCTGGGTCCGTGTATGAACAGAGCGTATTCAGCACGGTGCTCACCAAGGCGCCGTAGACGAGCCGGTGACAGTAATATTGGCTTCTCTACGTGGTTCCACATTGTGCTCTGCTTTGGCAGATGTCTCGAGGTTAGCGTGCGGAAACGTCATGCCAGTAGCAACTCGGTGCGCCTGAACCTTTCCAATCTTACTACAAGCCTACTGTAAGGCTAGCCATCTGCGGTTGTTCTGGTCGGCTTCAAGCAGCCGTTCTGTCTCGATGATTAGTTCCCGATAGCTCGACGGACTCATCCACATAGGGCCGGCCCTCGAGGACGATAAAGGGATTCAAAAAGACCTCAATGGACCTAGTGACAGACAGACAAGGAGTCATCACCCTCTTCAGGTTCGTCCCGCCATGCGTCTCCTAGTCTCGATTTCATTGAATGTGCCAGCGTACCGCTTGAGGACGAAACCGGGGGTGTCATCAGCTGACCATCAGGCCGCCCACTCTGTCGCTCCGTCTGTCTTGCGTGGATATTCCCAGTACGTGCTCCGAGTATAAGTACGATATATGCGAAAGACCTGACCCAGGAACTCGAGCCCTCTCGTCCGTTCTACAGTGATGAAGTCTTCGCTCGCACTCAGCACATTCGCATTCGCAGCTGTCGCCGCTGCAGACAGGACGTTCGTTGTCTACAACGGATGCCCGTTCACTGTCTGGTACGTCCTCTCCTTGGTCGCCCTTGCACCTAGGCACGCTGAACCGACACACTCGCCTCCAGGCCCGCCGTGCGTGTGTAATTATTCATACACCCGTGCTCTACTGAATCCCGCCCGGTAGATGTTCACCGGCTCGGGTACTGCACCTAGCTATGCGACAGGGTATGCTGATACTCCCCAAGGACTACATCTGAGACTCATCCGTACTCATGCAGATGGGAAGCCGATGCGTACACAGACGTCACCTTCTCCGTGCCCGACGACTGGACCGCCGGTCGCATTTGGGTACGGGCGAGCGTGTTGTACCAGGGTCGGATTCTTGCTGACCCCACGGTGACTAGGGACGGCGTGACTGCGACTTCTCGGACTCCAACCCAGCGACGCAGTGCGCTGACGGCGGGTGTATTGGCGGCCTAGAATGTAGTCCGAATGGAGGAACCGTGAGTGGCATGATGTACTCTCAATCTAATATGGCGCCAGTTCTGATATCTGTGCGGCAGGGCGTACCGCCTGCTACTTTGGCCGAGTTCACATTGTCAGGTTCTGGCGGTTTGGACTACTATGACGGTGGGCTCCTCTGCGTTCGCTCTTCATTGCGGCCGCCTCACCTTTCGCCTTTTCTTCGCTGTCTTCTAGTCTCGCTTGTTGACGGGTACAACCTCCCGATGAGCATCACCAACAACGTCGGATGCAGTGTTGCCGACTGCCCCGTCGACCTCGGACCTGACTGTACGGAACTCACCGTCCCTACTGCAGTGCTGTACAGCTCGCTGACCGTCTCTGCCAGGCCCAGCCCCGCTAATCGGGCCCTACGATTCATCTGGGTACCCTGTTGGATGCAAGAGCGCCTGCGAGGCCAACCTCGACGGTGACCCAAGTGAGCACTTCACTTTCCTCAGTACTTACCCGCTACACACCCGTCTGACGTGCGTGCCGCCGCGTCCTTTCAGCCAACTCGCCCAACTGCTGCACGGGCCAGTACGACACACCGGCTACGTGCCCCTCCTCCGGCGTTGCCTACTACTCCTACTTCAGTAAGTGATCCGCTGTCCCTCCTCTTGACACCTCTGTTTCATCGTTGCGCTGCAGAGGACAATTGCCCGAACGCGTACTGCTACGCGTACGACGAAAGCAGCGGCACGGCCATCCATACGTGCGCTACAAGCGACAATGCCCAGTACACTGTGACATTCTGCCCGAGTGCTAGCCAGGACACGACGAATGGCGCTTATGTTCTGGGCCCTGTGGCGAACATCACACTGTAAGGGTATACTGAAACGGTGGAACAACTGGCTTCCAAGGCGCGGGCGGGGTACACGAGTGGCGTGACAGTGGTAGCGCGGATGATGGGTCGGCAGTGGATCAATGTCATAGTTCGGATGCAACCATCCATGTACTTACTTCCGTATATGTATGACCAGTGAAGAACAGGATTGATACTTAACTTACCAGTGTTGTTTCGCGATCGGCTCGGCTGCCTACCATTGCATATGGACCCTGAGTTCTTCGGCTCACGGCAACACGACAGCCCAACACATTAGAGTGTAAGCAAGCTCGTCGCCTCTCGTCATTGGTAAAGTCTATGGCAAGTAGTAATAATACGCATGCAACAGATATAGGAGGATGCCTATGGATATGTTATTGTGGTGGTGGTGCTGTGCGGAGCAAATCCTGGCTAGTAGTACACCCGGCTATAAACACCAAGTATATATGTGAGCACAATTCAAAAACCCCGCCGGCCCCACTCCTCTCCGTGAGAGAGGGCCGGCCATGTAACCCGATATGCGCATGTAGATAAGATATATGCGCGGCGACTGCTGCAAATGCAGGCGAGGAAGCAACCCAAAATCGTGCGCCGGCGCGCGAGAAGCAGAAGGTTCGAAGGCAAGAGTCCACAGTCGAGCGTGCAGTCCGTCGTAAACGTCCCTACCTCGCGCGAGGCAGGGCGGGGGGGCGCGTGCGGCGCCCCAGCTCAGTGGATCTTCTTCTGCTTCCTCCTCGCGCCGTACACCTCCGCGCCCGCCGCGCCGAGCATCTTCTGCAGCTCGCCCTTCTTCTTGAGGTACCGGATCTCCTCGACCGTGCCGAGCGGGCGCCCGCCGACGAGCAGGATGGGCAGCTCGCCCCTGCCTGTGACGCGGAAGAGCAGCGGCGCGAGGATCGCCTCGTCGACGCGCAGGTCGACCTCGATGATCATCGGCGCGGGGCGCAGGTAGAGGTCGTGCAGCATCTGCTTCACCTCGCGCGAGACCGGGGAGTAGAACTGTTGGATGGGAGAGATGTCAGCAAACTGCTGCTGCACCGTTGCAACATGTATCAAAGTGCATATATCATCAATTGTTGGGTGTGGCTGGGCGATTTCCTCCGCGGCGGGAGCATATGGAAGGCTGATGATTGCGTGCCCGCATGCGAATTCTCCCAGCGCGGAGGCCGACAAGGCACCGGTCGCCGGCTGACATGCCTCGAGGAGCATTTGGAGGGAAGGCATGGAAGATCCGATACACGTTTACCTATACAGCGCGCCGCAAATAGACGGCCATGACGGCGGGCAGAGCGTCGATGACCAGTGGGCTTGGGAACTGAATGGGCAGTGCCTTGCAGGTGCTCGCATCGTGTAGAGATGAACGGCCGACTGCACGTCCGTGGGTCGCGCACAGGTCAACCCGTCCGGCGTGCCGTCCCGTGATGGCTAGATAGCCCCGCGGGCTCCATGCAACGCCTCGTCGACGAGGGTACGGGCGTCGCCCAGCGTAGGTGGCCTGCATCCCGTCCGCGAAACCCAAGTCGAAGTGGAAAGCAAATAGCTATGACGGAGGGGGACCGACGCCGATAAACAGTGATAGGGCGCTCACCTTCGAGTACAACATGACAGGATGTTGTGCCCACACATCCTTCACGACGGTCTCAACCTCCTCCGCGGCATGCGCCGCTCTTGTGTCGAAATCCAATACGAGCTGCGGGTCTATCGGCTTGGAGGGATCGACAGTGCCGGGAATCACATTGTGTGGGAGGCTGGCAATGAAGCTTGATATCGCCGCGAGCTCCTGCGATGCGTTGAGCTGAACTTGCGGCCGCCCCGATGTGCTCTCGTTGTTGCTCCATGAATGCTTATGCCGCAGCGCCGCTAGCCGGAACGCGTCCGGGGACAGGTGCGAGTGCGTGTGGCCGTCGGTCTCAAAGGCGGGTATGGATGCCAGTGAGGGCTGGGCGACGACAAGGACGTATACGGAGAGGACGACCAGGACGAAGAGGGCGAGGAATGTTGTGCGGTACCAGTATGTGCGCGGTTTGCGGTTTGCGATGGAGGTGAGGGTGGCGAAGGAGACGGCGGCGGGGGTGAATGGCGGCTCGAGGACGGGGCTGGGGAGGGGGCTGTTGGCGTACATGTGGTCGGGGAAGCGCGCGGACTGGGTTCGACGGTGTGCCATGGTAATAAAGTGAATAATATAGGGGGGCACAAAGGGCCTGGGCGAGGAACAAAGGAGCGACGATGCGGCGGCGTGCAAAACGTGTCTTCGAATCCTTCTTGTTTTTTATTCCCAACCGACGCCCGCCCCGGACAATCCTTCCAACCTCCCCTCCTCCCACGTGCTCCCCCTCCAGCCTCTCCTCGGCTTCCCCTTTCGGCTGCCCTCCTCTCATTGTCCGCCTCCTCGCCTCCTCGCTTGGCACTCCCCCATATCTGGCCATCTCCCCCCCATTCCCACCACAGGTCTACCTCAACTCTGACGCGATTGCTCTCGCTGAGTGCCAGCATGAGACGTGGCACCAGTCAGTAGCCGCTGGATAGACTCCGACTCGGACTTGTTCGCTTCCTCACCCAGAATACTCAGGCAGCTGTGAAAGCAGTGTGTGCATCAAGTTGGTCTCGGTCAAGACGAGGAAGGGAATCTTTCATGCACTCCTCGTCAAGTAACTGGGCGCAGCAACATTTGGCTGCGCATACGCCGCGATATCGTTGTGCACGATGTCCGGGCGAGTCGCCCGCCCGCGCCCATATAATGCGTCTGACACATGTCCGGCTCTGGCACCACGCCGACGCGCTCGGATATCGCGTTCAGTACGCGGTTCGTGGCGGCAAAGACATCGCTCCGGCCGCTGCGACATTTTGACTGCAATCACCGTAATTGGGTAAGTCAGAAACTCGCAATACACTATCGGCCGACTAACCCCCGCGACCTGCCTCGTACTCGAGGCGAATGCGGATCCCTCGCTTTGAACCACGCAGAAAGAATGTCCGCTTTCATGGAGGCTTCTAAGCCAGTCGAAGCAACGAACCTCGTTATAAAGGCGCGCGCTCGTGCCCCAGCTTCGCGAAGGCCTCTTGTACATGACGCTTGTTATGATGTTCATAGAACTCCACACCAGCACCTAACACCCATCGTTCTCCAAACTCTCTATTGCAAGAGCATCTGTGTCCGCACACGAGGCCTCTGGAAACGCTGGCTGCTTTATTGTGGCGCAAAACCCAATAGACAAACGATATCTCTCCCCACGGAAGCCCAAGGCGTGAGATGCGTTGCGTCTTCAGACATTGACCTCCCGCCGGATCAGCTCCTCCCAGGACGTGGGCTCCCGGCCCAACAGCCATCGCAATACGTTACTGCTCCCCGGGATGCCTCTGACGACAGCGTGAGCGTCACCCTGCGCTAACATTCCACGGCGACACTCACCGCTTATCGTAATAGTACAACATCCTGTCGAGCGCGTCGGCCCCATACTCACCCGAAAACTTCACGTGTGCCATCGCCTTGCTGACGATTACCTCCCTCGGGGGCTTC
Source organism: Fomitopsis pinicola (assembly GCA_001931775.1). NCBI lineage: Eukaryota > Fungi > Basidiomycota > Agaricomycetes > Polyporales > Fomitopsidaceae > Fomitopsis > Fomitopsis pinicola. The sequence continues at coordinate 87,917 of MPVS01000025.1, forward strand.
TCGGCCTTGATCTCTCGCCCAAGGTGCATAGACAGAGTGCGCGCGACGTCCTCGACGGTGATATTCTCGCCGACTAGCTCGTATCGCGCGCGATTGTGTAGCGCGGGGTCGAGGATCACTTTTGCGGCAACCTCTGCGAGGTCATTCAGGTCGAGGAAACCCTGGAGTGTCTTCGGAGAGTATCCATTGGAGATAACGCCAGAGTCGAGGGCGGCGTTGAGGTTGATGTTCTGCATGAAAGAGGCGGGCTGCGAAGTAGCATGCATCAGTTCGAGCATAGTTCCATCCTGAATTAATGCCACCTCTAGTATGGTATAGTTCAAGCCAGATTCAATCAAGTACTCCTCAACACTGGAACCCGCATCCATCAGCACAACCTCGCACGCCGATCGAAGTGAAACAGAGACGACATACTCTCTCTTCGCCTTATGGTTCAACAGCTTCGTCAAGACCGGGTGCAGCACACTGCAATACACGAAGTGCTTCACGCACGCCGCCTTCGCCGCGTCGATCAGGGCAATGCCCATCGCGGTCTCGTTCGGGTGGAACGCCGGTGCGTTGTGGAACACGACGTCGACGCCTGCCACCGCGGGCGGGAGCGTGCTCGCCTCGAGGAGGTCACCGCGCGCGAAGTTCGTGGGACCGAGGCCCGCGTGCGCCGCGAGGAGCGTCTGGGCGGCGGAGTCGGAGCGGACGAAGAGGCGCAGAGGGGGCGGGGAGGGCGTGGCGAGGAGGGTCTTGATCACGTAGCCGGAGGTCCTGCCTGAGACACCGGTAATGAGAATCGTCATTTCGTAGTAATAGTGCTGCGTAGTGATGACACGGCTGCCTTGACTATATGCGACCTGTTGCACCTCCTGTTGATGTATGAAGATTAGACTGTTGGCGACTCTACTCACTGCGGACGAGAAGGATGCCTCCATGCATACGACTTATATATCCCAACTGGCTCGTTGTAAGTGAGTCCTGGGGACAGACAAGCTGACACAAACTACGTCATTATATCACACCTACATTGACCCAGTCCGTCTTGAAGGGCCCACACGCTCCGAACACTGCGTTGCTATCGCGCAGCGTCAGACAGTACTCTCAACGTCGCAATCCGCTTTACGGCCGCGGTACCAATGCAGACGCAGCCTCCCAGAACGAACACCGAGGCATTGCGGCGTTCTTTCCAATCACAACGGTACGCCTGCGAGTGGTGTCAATAGTAACAATATGATCCAGCAACCCATTCAGACCTATCGTACAGCCTGTGAACCAAAACCGAAAGAAAAGGAGGCCAGCTATGGGCAACGGAAAAATGATTGAACACAGCGCAGCGAGAATTGCTCTAGTGACACGACATCCCCTTAGCGTCGGTCGGCCCGGCGAGGGCAGCGTTGATGTCGAAGTGAGAGCCGAAGACGAAGTGGCCGACGGCAGCACCAAGCACGACTGCCAGGATGAGGTAGGCCTGCACATAGCAACGCTCAGTTGAGAGACGTCCGAAGCGTAAGCTCTGGCAGACGTACGTTATAGGTCATGAAGACCAGCATGAGGAAGAACGACAGGAAGACCTGAGCGCCATAGAGCGCCGCCCGACTCAGACGAGGCAAGAACGGGAGGGGCGTCCTTCATGCCCAGAGACGGTCAGCTCCGCACCCACGCGCGACACAGCACCACTCACCCGACCCTCTTCGCAGCACGCTCGCCGCCCAAAAGGCCCGCGGCCTCCGAGTCGCTCTCGGGCGTCGCGCGCCCGCTGCGGCTGCGCGCCTTGCCCTTGCCCTCCGCGACGAGCCTCCGCGCGATCAGGCGGTCGGCGTCGCGCGCGCCGACGCGGAGCCATTCGTAGAGCACGCCGAGCGCGAGGATGACGAAGAACGAGGCGACGAAGCCCGTCGTGCTCCGGATGTGCCACCAGTCGAACACGACGCAGGTGTCTTCGATCTGCGTGTTCCAGATCATGTTCATGCTGCACATCCCGCCCATGTCCATCCCGCCGTCGCCGTGGTCGGACCCGCCGTGCCCGCCGTGGTCACCGTGGTCGCCGTGGTTCATCCTGATTAAGATGTGTTGTTGCAGGAAGGAAGTGAACGGCGCGGCCGGTATATATCTTCAGGGAAAGTGGAAAAAGAGGTGAGAGGTGGTAGAGACAAGTTGCTATATACAGCTGCGGAAGCGGGCGTTGTTACGGGCGCCTCCTCCTCACGACTGGGAAGCGCCTCGCCCAGACGAGGCCTCTCGTTTCAGTGGCGCGGGAGGTTTGCTAATGGACACTGTCTCACTGGTCAAACCCATATGCTACGAATCGACGCGGTGACCCAGCGCGACGCGCATGAGAAGAAAGCGATATGAATTGCATCAAGGTGTACAACAGTAGTGTCCCAACGTTCGAGCTTGCAAGCCAGCATCGTATGCGCATCATGTAGCCCTCATCTCGGTGTCCTCGTCCTTCTTCGCCAGGTCGTGCTTCACGAGGAGCGCATCGATCTCAGCGGGCTTGTATATCTTCGCCTTGGGTCGGTTCTCCGCATCGAGGGTTAGTGTCGCGAACTCCACTGTGAGATGGACGTTAGCATGATTACTCGCGGATCGCACACCCGCGCCTCCATAGCTACGGCTAGTAGACACAAGAATCACGCACGCTTTTCGCTTCCCAGCGTAGTACTATCCATGGTCTTGCTCATTGTCCGGAGGACCAGCCCGACGGCCTCGTCAATTCCGATGTCGTCTTTGTACTCCTGCTTGAGCAGACTCTGCGCAGTTCCGTTGTTCGCGCCGATACACGTCGCCTTCCAGCCGGAGTAGTTACCTGATGGATCGGAGTGGTACAGCTGGAAGTTGTAGTGCGGATCATAGCCGGCATAGAGGATGGATACACCGAATGGCCGGAGACCTTGTGGAGGTACGTAAGCCTATCGCTCCCTATCAGAGCGGATGGGTAACGTACCTCCGTATTGTGTGTACCCCTGCTTCAGATCACATAGCCTTTGTACGAGAAGTTCGACAGGGATGTCCTCGTTGTAGTTGAACAGGTGTCCTTGCGCCGCTTGTCGTGAGTAGTTGACAAGAGAGTTTGCGTCAGCTGTAAGACCCGCCACACCAGAGATGACGTTCCTATTCTCGAGCAGTACGTATGCTGCCCAATGAAGAGAGGGATATGAACGCACGAGTTGAGCAAGAAGATCTTCTCTCCGCTGCCACCATAGCCACCCTCCTTCGAACCGCTCATGTCCAGTAACTTCCCTGTCACTTTCTTCTCCGCCGCGAGAACAACTCCATCTTTTGCAAGGACGCCTAGTACTGTACCCGCATGCGAGATAGCCTCCATGGCATACTCAACTGGAGACGCGATGCCAATGTGAGTATGGGCAGTCTCACTGAGGAATGCTAGCCTGACTTTGGTATAATCGCCCTGTGTCAACATCAGCTCTCTATATGCATCTATCAATAACATGCTCTCCGCACCTTCCGGCGAAAAGATCGTAGTACGACCTAGCGGATAACACAGGACGGGTTAATTAAGTGCATTCAAGGAGCCAAGCTCAACGCACTGTCATAACGTCTGGCCTGGATGAATGTCAGCAGCGATCTATCATACGAGACCAAGTGTTCTGCTGACCATATTTATGTAGTATCAGGCGAGTGATGATGGGTCGAGGGAGGGAGCAAAGGATGGTGCACGCTGGGATGGGTTGACGCGTCTGCCTTACGCGTCGTGCACTCGCGAATCGGACTTTGCCGACGCGCGTCAGTTGTGAGACGCGTCGCTCAACCGCTACAAGCCGCTACACAATATCTCCCTTCGGGTCGCTCTTCAGGTCGCCTGGCATGTCCACGCAAATCCCAATCACTCAGGTAGGCCATTATTGAACTGATAAGTTAGCTATCCGACTGAAGCTTCTTCTTAGTGACCTGCTGTCGCCGGTCGTTGGCAAAAACCGATGCCTCGACGTTTCCGCGCCGAGCCTAACGTTGGGCGGGTCTAAGGTCCATGGGTCACTACTACAGTCCTCCGGTCAACCTATTCAACTCGTTCAACACTATCTTCATCTGCTCCTCCGTGTCCTGCTCAATCGATACCGGGATGACACCTTCCTCGCCCTCCGGATCCTCCAATGTTGCTAGCTGGCTATCCACCATATTCGCTTTCATGTAATGGCCCTTCCTCCTCGTGATGCGATCCAACAAGGTTTCTCGGTCCCCTTTCATGAATACGAAATACGTCGGCAGCTGCTCTGGCAATGGTGGAGGCTCGATCTCGTTTATAGGTTCGGGGAGGTTAGGCCGAAGGTTACCTCGCAGGATGTCGCGGTAGTACTTCCGGAGCGCAGAGCAGGTTACGACCGCCCCCGTCCGTCGTCGCGGGGCATCGGGCGGTGCGTCCTGTTTCGCCGATGACGGGACGTAAATCCCCTTTGCCTGGTGCAGCTGCGGCCTGCCCTTCTGCTGCTCCTCGGCGACAATGTGCTCCGCCGTGGTCCGCAGAAGCGCGAGCCAAGGTTCGCGATCGGCGTCGGTCAAAGGCTGCCCGTTCGACATCTTGTCGATATTCGCCCGAGGATGTAGCTCGTCGCCCTCGATATACGGCAATTGCAACTCTTCGCAGAGCGCTTTCGCGAGCGTCGTTTTGCCCGTGGCTGCGACACCCTACGCGTGCGTTCTGTATTAAGCATTGAGCTCCGTCAGAGCGGCTCTATACGCACCATAACCACGATCAAGATGGGCTTATCGTGCCCCATAGAAGCGGACGGTTGCCTGTACGCCATCTTGAGAAAGCGATTCGTAGACAAGTTCAAGGAGCCCTGGGGTGCGAACGGTTCAATGTGCATGCACGGGGGTCCCGGGCCGGCGGTCATTGGCTTCATCCAAGACCGTCGGACCGCCGCTGACTGACGTCATGACGGATTTGTGAGTTCCAATTTTCGCAAATGTCTTGGCATCCGCATTTCGCGCAGAGGGGTCGTGCTCATGAGCGTGCTGTGCCATTGGATGGGAACATCTATTATTGTGGAAGCCCGCTTAAGCGTCCAGTACCCCCGTGCGTCTAAATCGACGTAACGATCAAACCATTCGCTGAGCAGCCTGAAAAGTCCTTCAGCCGCCTCGGAGGAACGGCGCCAATCGAGGTCTGTCATCCTGAGCTCAGAGCGCTCACCGTGTACCATCGCGCCTTTGGACCACTCAGACGATCCCTCTCATAGTGCATTATCACGAGAAATGGCACCTGAGAGAGGGAATATCGAATATGTGATATTCGACATGGATGGTAAGTCAAGCCGCATCTCAGACTGAGACTGTTTTAACGCTCTGACTGGATGGACGCGTAGGACTGCTGATTGATTCAGAGAGAGTTTATACAGAGGTCACAAGTAGGTTTTGAACAATGGGCCGCACAAGGGGATTGCTGAGGTTACCATCATACTCGTCCAGATGACCTCCTCGCCGAGCATGGGAAGGAGATGACATGGGATATCAAGGCGGGGCTCATGGGGAAGCGTATGTCCATACAGTGTCACTAGTCTCAGAGCACTGCTGAATTGTTTCCTTTCGACAGCTGAACGTCAGGCTGCAGAGCACCTGCTGTCCTTCTTTCCCGACCTACCCCCACACTTCACCATAGATCACTACATCGAGCAGCGCCGCATCGGCCAAGACGCGCTCTGGCCGACCGTCCAGCCACTCCCAGGCGTACTCAAGCTCGTGCAGCATTTGTACAAGCACAAAATACCCATCGCGGTCGCAACCGGCTCGCAGCGGCGCAACTACGAGCAGAAGAGCGCGCACCTCATGGACGCGCTCTTCGGGCTGTTCGAGGGGCGCGTCGTGTGCGCGGACGACGGACTCATCAAGCCCGGCCGCGGCAAGCCGCACCCAGACGTGTTCCTCGTCGCGGCGTCGCGGATGCTCGGGCGCGATGTCGGCGAGGGCGAGGCGGAGGAGCGCAGCGTGGGCGAGGCGCAGCGTGCGGAGCGCGGGAAGGGGCTTGTGTTCGAGGACGCGATACCCGGGGTGCAGGCAGGCAAGCGCGCGGGCATGCACGGTTTGTGTTCTGATGTGCGGTACGGTGTGAACGGCACCCTGATGTGTTGCGAATTCAGTTGTGTGGGTCCCGGACGCGAACCTCCTGGCATTGGGAAATTCGGGGCCGACGCTCGATGTCGAACAGCCGGATCAGATGCTGAAAAGTCTCGAGCAGTTCGCCCCGGAGGAGTGGGGTCTGCCGCCGTACGACGCAGATCCCAACTAATTGGGCGGTTTGACGCGTTAATGATACCAGGCCGCATGCTTGGGTACCAGCCAGCGGTACGCAGCGAATAAACAGCAGCCCACCTGCGACATATTGGTCCTCAGTCACGATGTTTCTATGAGATGCAATAGCTGAGCGACTAAGGCCCCAATACTAATAAGGTATGATCGGATGTTACTCTTGTAAGTAAACTTCATAGCACGAATGAACGGAGGGGCGGTTAACTGTAAGCACATATGTAATGGCCATGGGCGCCATTCCAGTCGATCGTCCCCGCTCAAGCTCTGAGGTTAGGACGCCCGACGCGTTTGAATACGGCTGCTTCTCTTCTCCCACCATTGCATCGAAGTTGTGTTCAGATGGTCTTCAGCATGATCACCTATTTCCCCGCACACCACACACTCAATCACGGCGCTCGGCGGGTGGAGGGCGAAGGGCAACAAGCAGGGTATAAAGGCATGAGGCAAGCCCATGGCATTCACGATCAAAGCCCTTCATGAGCCTCCCTGAACCCACCGCTCATTCGTTCGCTGCTGCCCCAGTGTTGGAGACCAGTCGCAATGTATGTGATCTGCCCTACGACGTGCTCTTCGAATTGTTCCAGCACCTGTCCGCGGTCGACATCACTGCCTTGCTCAGCACCTGCAGGACTGCCCGTAAACATGCCCAAGACTCATCAATCTGGCAGCGGTTCTGCAGCGAATACGGACTGCGGAGTGTTGCACGATTTGGCGGACTGTCCTTCTATACGGTGTACACGCAGCTGTTGTACCCGTACGGCCCGTTGCTCGGCCTTTGGGCGAGCGACCACCCGTACAGAGGGAACGTCATCGAGTTCCGCCTTATCCCTGGAGACGAGCATGAACAAGGTGGAATCATCGGTGAAGTCTGGAGACTTCGTCAGCACCCTGCCCGATATCCTCTTCATCCAGACTACGTTCGCGCTCTGAAGATCGGGTTCGATGCGCCCTTTGTACCCTCTCCTATACCGGCGGCAGGAGGGTCTTCATCTCCACAGGTACCGGTTGTTCCTAAGGCCCGCATATCCTGCAGCACTGTGCCGCCGATCGACGATGCGCATTGGCACTCGACGTACCTTGAGGTCGTCCCGCGCACCAGCTATGGTTACTTCATGCAAGGCTACCGCCGAGCCTTCACGCACCCCGACTTCCCCGGAACGGACGCGCAATGGTACGACACGCAGCGCGGCTACCCCCGCCTGAAGATGTCCATCCCCGTCCTCATCGACCAACGCGAGCTCGTGCGGATCTACCCCGCCGTCCGGCTTCCTATCATCTTCGCCTCGACGACGCCACACGTCAAGCCGGCAGGGCTCTCCATCCACTGCTCCGGGGGCGACGACCGCTGTACGCAGACGTACCAGCCCGCGCTGCCGTTCGACGACCTGTCTACCGCGCCGCCCCGCTACTACCCGCTCCGCCGCGACATCCGCGACGGCGTCGAGCCGACGAGCGCAAACTTCGCCGTCGAGACTCTCGAGGGTCTCTGGCTGGGGGCGTTCGGCCGGTACGGCACAGAGCTCCTGCACTTAACGTGGCACCGCGAGCAGGGCGACCTGCGCGCGATCAAGATTACCGGGGACGCCAACGTGCCGCGAGGCGCGCCCTCGTGGACGCTGCACGCCTCGCTCGCCCATCCCCCCTACCTGCTAACGCCGCTGCCTGAGAGTTGGACAAGCGAGCTGCACGGCGAATGCCTCATGTACCCCGGCACCGGCATAGTCAGCGAACGCGGGTACCCGTGCGTCTGATCGTCCCCTTGCTCGCCCTTCTGCTGACGTCTGCATTGCAGGGAAGCAATGGCTGTCCCCTTGAGCATCGCCGTAGTGAGTGCGGACGAGATCCGCATATTCTGGGATTTGATGAACGACACGCGGATCTACACGCGTTATAAGGGTCGAGAGGGTGTCGCGGAAGGGTGAACTCGTCTATTCGACATTCTGCCACCGACACAAGGGGGTCTGCGCGGTCGATTCATTCATTGAGACGGTCGCGATCGGCGGCGTTGGGAACGCCCGCATGTGCGAAGGCTTGCTGGGCAGCACACGTTGTCTCTGGAAGGCATGATATTCCGCGATCTGTGTAATTAGGGCGACCGTATGTATTGTGAGGCTACCGTAGCAGCTACCGAGGAAAGCAAGCTATAGTACAGGTGGGCCGTGGCCATGACTTCACAAAGAGGGGCTAGTCCGCGCAGAGAGCATGAAAAGCGACCGCACAGCAGATCGGACGTACGGCTCCCGCACAAAGGGGAGCCGTCGACGCGAAAGAGTAACCAGAGTGTGTGGGGGATGCGTGGCGATAACACGAAAGAACGGCGAATGCGACCATGCGATAACTTAGTTGTACAATGCAAATGTGAAGCAAACAACGCTCCGTATGAATGTGGTGGTATGCAAGATGGCAATGAAGATTGAAGGTAGGATGGAAAGCCAAAGCCAAAGGCAACGATTCGAGGGATGCATGCATGGTACAGTATGTGGGCGTAAGCAAGAACGTCTAGGGCATGCGCTACAAATCCTTGGATAAAGATATCATTGTCCCGACAGGCATCACCGTCGCCCCAGGAACCCGAATGCGCTTCTTGAACCAAAGCTGAGATTCGTACTGTGCGGCGTGTTCGCTGCGCCGTCTCTCTGCTGTTCAGGGGGGAACTGCGCTCGCGATAATGGCTCTTCTGCGGTGCGCGGCCGCCCGAGTGCCGCCGTCGCCGAGCGCGAACGCTCTGGGGGCTGACTCGGCCGCGACGTTGACGGTACTGTAGGACTGGCCAGCGGCGTAGTGGACGCAGAGCCCGGCACAGTGGTCGGGAGGCCCATGAGTTTCTGCATGATATACGGACGGGGCATTGTACTTTGTGAGTTGCTATGCGAGTGTCCCGGTCGATCTGGAGTCAACGGCTCGCTTCCTGGGAGAGGTGGATGGGGTGGTCGATGCGACCCACTGGATCGGAATGTCGTGCGGCGGGACTCGCTGATGGGCGACACGGACGACTGGATAGAATGTCGGAAGTGGATGTCGGAGATGGTCATAGGGATGGAGTCTGAGGGGGAGGGGAGCTCTCCTAGAGGGTCGCCTGCACGAGGCACAGAGTCCGAGGAGGTGATGGGCTGCGCTGAGGGAATGGAAAGTGTCGGTAGGGGGACAGTTTGGAGGGAAATCTCGGGGCTCAGCGAAGGTCTACTCTCCGTTGGCCCACCCGCAACGGTCATCGAAAGTGCCATCGACTCCCGCCTGTTCTCTGGGACGGGGAGCACCTGGTGTGAGCTACTAGTGTGGCGCGACTTCGTCGAGCTTCTTGTCGAGCGCTTCGACGACGCAGACTGACGGAGGGAGCGCGACCGCGACGTGGTGCTGGAAGAGCTCGATGAAAAGTCCATGAATGACAAGAACGTCGATGGGCGTGATGGGCCAGCTTCCGCGTTTGCCCCGTCGACACTCCCGCGGGCTAGCGCCTGCTTGAGCGACTGAGGTAACGAGAGGCCGCCCGTGCTGAGATATCTCTCCGTGCGACGCTCCGTGCGAGGCTGTGATTCCGCAGCAAACTCGACTCTGAGAGAGGGCGTCACAGTCTCTCCGGCCTCAGGGTCTGATGTCGGGGTGAACATCTCGCTGAGCAGGATCCCCCTACTGCTGTCACGCCCGTGCATCTCGCGAGGCCCTCTAGGGCGAGCAGTGCGTGATGACGTGGGAGACCGTACTGGAGATAGCGTGTCCGGAGGTGTTGTCGCAACAGGTTGGGGGATAGCAGACCCTTGTGAACCGAGGGAGGGCGGCTCAGGCGTACAAGGGAAGGGGCTGATGGGGTTCCGCAGCGGCACCGCAGACAGCTCGGGCAGCTCGATCGAAAAGCTACCGTCCGAGTTCTGGGAGACATGTCGTGGCCGTTGTGCGGAATCATCATGTGTCGCAGCGACCGAGTTATGATAAGGATGCGGAAGTCTCTCCTGTTTCTCCCAAGGTACGATGGGACGACCAATCTGCAGTACGCCTGGGCTGTGAACGGGTGGCAGGCTATCTCGCCATCTTGTATCCTTCTCTCGTACGAGGACCGTATCTTGCGGAGCGGTGCTCCCTCGCGTGAACCACCGAGGCCAGTTGCGCTGCCAGTAGCTCACTCGTGGGTTCACCAAGAAGCTCTCTTTCCGCCGCGCCCTTCTTCTCCTGAAATATAACATGGCGAAGATGAAAGCGAGCAGAAGTAAGACACCGAGCGTGACACCGACAGCGATGGCCGCAACAGCCCCGTGCGACAGGTGCTTAGAGCTTGTCGGTGAGCTGTACACAGCACGTCAGTCAAGAAGGTTGCAAGAGGCAAAAAGGGAGGTCGTCGAAGGAAGAAAATGAATGCCCACCTAGTCGTCGTCGCATTTCCCGTCATCGTCACGTTGATACCACCGGCCAAAACAATCAGGTCCGCGGTGAGATCGTTTCCTCCTCCGTCCACTCCCGCATTCACGATCTCCAACGAGTGAGGCACGGCGGGGTCGAGGTCGGCAACGTAGAACAATACAACAGGCGACGCAGCCGTGAACGAGGCGCGTGCAGAGAGGGTAGGGTACAGATAGTCGTCGAGCGTGACGTTGTACGTCCCCGACGAAGGCGTCGTGAGCCCCGACAACGACACGGCTGTGCCTGCGGGGATAGAAAAAAAAGAGAGAAAGAAAGAAGAAAAACAAGTCAGCAATCTTGGGCCGGCTTTAAAAGATCGACGGGCACGACGCCGTGTGAAGGAAAGAAAGAGAAGGGGGGTGGAGAAGGGCGCGTGCTCCGCTCTTCACTCCGTCCGTATATATTACGAGAACGCCACGGGCAGCGCAGGGTCGGAGGGTGCGCGGATGACAGGAGACACTGGCTGCATCACATTCGGCGCGCACCCTCCCTTTGGCTTTGACGCACGATTAGCGCCAAAGTATGCGGCTCAGAGCGGCCCCCGGAACTTCAAGCGAGCGGCGAGGCGCGAGCTATAGCAGGCAGTATGATCTCGCTCGTGCAACCATGATTGTGACAGTGCGCAGGCTGTGCGGGGGACGACGCCAAGCTAGCAGACGTCGGAATAATCACTGACGTAGGCGCTCAAGCCTCGCGGGCGGCTGCCCCGCAGGGCTGTCTGTAGATGCAGACAGGAAGCTCACCATTGAAGTCGACGCGCGCACTGTCGCCGATGTTCGTGCTTGTGTGAAAGGCGGCGTTTGGAAGGTCTGGCAGGAGGCCGGTTGTGAAAGACCACTGCCCGCGGTACGAGACAGCGTTGTCCGGGATGGAGGTGGTTGTGGGCGCCTCTGATGGTGACGCTGACGATGTCCGAGACGGGCTGGTAAGAGAACATGTCAACAACTGTGCAATATGTCCACGGCAAAGTCAAGAAAGGTTAGATGTGCGTATGTCTGTCGCCCAACCATAGGATATCTCGTAGAGATAGATGAGAAAGACGAGCTTGAGTAGACAGCCCGTGGATGCAATTAGATAGGGAGGAACTGCGTGGACGATAGAATCCGCCATCATCTGGTCTGATATCGAAGGTAAAATGGAAACGATAGGTCAAGATTTGCGGCGGAGAGAATGATAAGTTTAGTACCACAGGGGAGTTGAGATGTACCACACTACCTCTACTGCGCAGCCAGGCCGCATAACGTTATGACGTACGGTCAGATCGAAGACGCCCCTGTTGACAACCTCACTCGCACGCGCGAACTTCTCGAGCATCGTGTAAAGCAAAAAGTCCCATCGCACGCACTTACCCGTCTCCGTCCATGAACAGCTCGAAGCTGTCAATTGCGACAACCGCGTCCAAGTCGCTATCTTCCGAGGCTTGGTCCTTCCCCGCATTGTGGACCGTCAGGACGATCTCGTGCAGCCCATCTGATAGATTGGAAATTGAGGCCAAGACATCATTGGCAGCAGTATCCACAGACGCCGGCGAGGATATCCGGGAGTAGAAATTCGTCGTCGCGTTCCCGTCAAGAGAGACGGAGTATGTGAGCGCGCTCGAGCCGTTTGCAGTGATGGTGCCGTACACGACAATGGCAGTGCCTGGAGGAGCAGGTCAGCAGTCGGGCCGGGAGAAGACACGTTCATTAGAAGCAGCAAATGGAGGCGAAAGCATAACCACAGATCGCCCTTAAGTCATCTTGACTGATGGATGAGAGCCACTGACAGCTGCTATCGGACGCCAGTACTGTCTATCGTGATACTAGTCGCGCTAGCGCTCCGGTCGGGATGCGGCCTATAGGGGACCGCATACAGCGACTGGAGATGCTCTGGGGCATGAGTAGGGCCGTCAACCACCGTTCGCGGGAGAGCAGCAGCATACAGCCGTGTTCAGCCGGCTAGCCAGCCTCGACTACATTATGAATTCGACGTATATCTGACCCTGTTCGCATAAGGGCACCATGCTGGTCGAGACGTCGAGGATGGCTCGCCTCCTTGCAGTCGGAGCATTTCAAAAGCCAGATTCTCTGAGCCGCCCCAGAAACCGCTCTACTGCCCTACTATGCCGCATCGTAATACGCGGGGCAGGTCATGTCTGTGAATACTGTGCGCAAGTAGACGACCATGCAGCCAGCAAATACTTGGCACGCTCACAGAGTGCATAGGCATGAAACGCGAACACGAAGGAGATGTGAGAGAAGTCACACGAGCACTCACCATTCCACTGAATTGCCACCTGGGCATCGTCGCACGTTGTGAGGTGCAGACTAGTGCCATTCCCGATGTTGCTGACCACTGAGCTCGAGTTGGAGCCTGATGAGAAGCCGGTATCCGTGTAGTACGGATTCCAGCCCGCGGAGAGGTTGGGGGCGCCGAGGGTGTCACGAAACGGTGCATACGCAATGGCAGGAGAATTATCGTCGACCGTGAGCGTGAAGTACGAATCTGCCATGCATGTAAGGGATCTTCAACGCGATCTGGTGATCGCGAGCCCAGCCAGGGGGAGACCAAGGAAACGAAGAGATCTCGGCAAGGGGACACGAGCGGCGACCGCTTGAGATGGCCGCGAGCAAGAGGTCGCCGAGGACGGAGGGAGGAAGGGGGAAAGAAGGGGAGGTGGTGGTGAAGTACGGAAGCTAAAAGTGTGGTAGAGACCCAGAGGGTCGGGTCGGGCTGGTGCGCAGGCGTCAGTTGCCACTTGCCAGCAGGGCACGCTGCACGGCAGTTGGGCGGCCGGCCAGAGAAGACTCCCAAGATTCCACTCAGATCCAGAAGCACAAATACCGAACCACCCTCTAGCGCTCTCTCCACGTGATCGCGACGCGGCACCCGTGATCGCGCCCGACACTCCGCGACAACGGCTATCGGTTATGTGGCACGACCGCCGCGGGCAGTGCTCGCATACGAGAGGTGTCCCTCATACGGTCCTGCCACTGGTGTTCCCGCCAGGCCTCATTCACATTCATGTAGGGCCTGTGCCAACCCGACGTATCACTGAACGTGGAATCCTCGACTCGGAATGCGCGCCGGTGAGCCGGTCATGCTCCCGCTCACTACGCTGTATTTGAGACTTGGTGGCTTGATCAGTAACGATACAGAGGTACAGGTACGTGGCCTACACAACATGCATCCATGGCGAACCAAGCTTACGCCGTCAAAGTGATGCAGGACTGGCAAATCGCACTCATATCGGTAGTGGTTCAGGACGGCGAGCCTCGTCCTCTGTGTAAGACCACAGTGCTTCGATTGGAGGCCGGCGGTCTCATTCGCACCGATGATACTCACATGGTATCACTGTCAATATGTCCAGTTGGTCACGTATAGAGGTGTGTATCGATACATCGATTGTACCTCCCGCCCTGCGCGCGAGCCAACGTCTGTCGTATATTGGTCGTATATACTGTGGCGGCCGAGCACGCATCATCATAGCGCCTCAAGCTCGCTGTCACATCTACGTATGGAGCAAAGCAAACCGCGAGCCCGGCCATATCATCACCCTAGCGAGTCGTCAACGAATATGCAGAATATACTGGCTCTCGAACTGAAATTGCGAGAGTGCGACAGGCCGCTGCCTGCACCGATAAATTTTCATGAAGTAGTACTCACAGACGTTCCCTTCATATCACGCGTGGCCTCATACTTGCTGAGCGGATAGGGGTTTGTATTTCAGCATTCGAGAGGCGTCGGTGGAGGAGCGCGTCTATCCTCATCAGTGGATGAGTCGATGAGTGCTTGTCCTCCCGCCCATCAGAGCTTGACCATATGGGCTGACTGAAAGCTTGGTGTGCGCTCTAAGGCACGGTAAGGGGAATCGCTGATATTCATTCCAATACTAATAGCCTGCAGTACGCATATCAGCATCCCATCAATAGGACAGGAGAGCCTGGTGAGGTCATTCGGAGGTGACTTGGAGGTGACTATTAGTCACAAAGCCACAGGCATTTCCTCCCGGCAATATCAATTTTTCGGATCCTACGTAGGGCGGCAACACGTTGTGATGTGCTGTGGGTTATAAGCGCATGTTATATGCTGTCAGCAGGGACGAGAGTGCGCCGAAGAGGCTAGTAGGCATTGCTTGTTGCTACACGTTTCGGGACGTTGTGGTGGCACCAGGCTGCGGTATCGTATATGCTGCCGAAGCGACAAAGACGGGGGCCTATAGACGCAGTATGAGTATGCATGGATAGCAACAGATAGCGATGGCATGACTACCTCTGCAGAAATGTGCTTGCTCTATGCTTGTGGCGGTAGGCCTGGCTTGGAGGCAATTCCGAGCGACATCAGCGGACCTCGAAAGTATGCTCGGAGCTCAACAACAATGCATTGCAAGGACGGATGGGACATATGATAGCAGCATGGCACCACTGTTCACAATCGACTCGCTTTGCTGTATACCCTGTATGAAAAGGGAACCAGCGATGCAAAACTGAATTAGCGCGGGTCAAAGACGAGACTGCTCAAAAGATACTTACTTTAGCCACGGTATTTGACGTGGAACAGCGTGTATCGTGCTTCTCTGACCTGATCGCTATGGTGCGAACGCCGACTGACCCGAGGGCCACTGAGAGCTATCGTCCCCCGGGAGCAGTCAATGACCCATGGGCCATGGGTTTATCCTCAAGGCCTCATTCCTGAGTAAGCGTTGAATGCGGAATTCGCAGCTCTTCACGGGCTCATCGATATCTTCGAGATGTAGTGATTGATTGATATTTGCCCCTTCGACGCAACCCGGACCTCTACTCTTAGGAGTGAACATCGCCGCGGAGATGAACAACAGAGTCCTAGACCTATTGATTCGCTGAGCAAGTTGAATGATACTGTCTCGGGCAGTAGTCTCGTTAACCACTCCGATGGAAATGAAGGGCTAGAGCACATACATTTATCCTTCTATGTCTTCTAGATGCCTGTTCCCCAATCCGAAGCAGAGTGGTACATATGTTTGCTCGGGTGCATTCGACCACGGGTTCACCTCAAGGTTTGTTGTTGCTGTTGAACAGCAGATATGTTGAGCGCTCTTGATGGCAGAGTGTGATTAATTAAAGAGGTCGTCGAAGACTTATTTACGAGCTAGACACCAAGGGAAAATTCAGTTGTAGCCGACGTCGAGGTCAAGGAGATGAAAATGATGGGCCATGGCAGCTCGGAGAATCGACGGCGGGATCTTAGTCAGATCCACATCTGGGTGATGCGCCCCCACGAGATTTCCGATTTATTCACCTGCCGCCTCTACTCACCCAGTGCCTCGTTCTGCTTCGTAGCTTCGTTCCTTGGCTTTCTCTCATTACTCTTGCCGCTCAGGCCTGCTCGTCTGTCCTTATCGAAATATCGATAGTCCACCAGTGCCCAAGTGAGTCAACTACGCGAGAGGCGCCACGCCGCGGGGCCCATCAGTCGATTCGCCGCACAGCCATACGCAAAGCTCCTTCCTGTCGCCCGACTCCCTTCGGACCTTCACGATCTGTACCCGCCAGGAACGAAGGACCGGCCAGCATTGACCCGCAAGACACGGGAACGCTACAGCCAGAACTATGCCATCCTCGTTCCGCCGCAGGCGTATCGTCTGGTCCATCATCCTCCTCGCCGCCGGGGCGCTCTTCTACGTAAGCATCTATGGCGACGCCTCGTTCTTCTCTCTCCCCACTTCTCTCAAAGACCTTGGCTTCTCCCCGTCGTCGTCGCGCGCCGGACAGGTCGCGCTCGCCAAGCTCAAGGACATCACCGGCCGCAAGTCGAAGCAAGTCCCGGAGATCCACGGCCTCCTCTACTTCGTCTCGCAGCACCCGGACCGCACGTTCAACGAGAATGAGGGCGGAATCGAGGTCCTTGGCAAGGGTCTCGTGAAGGTGGAGCCTGAGTCGCCTGTCGAGCTCGACGTTTACGCGCCGGATGGGCGTAGAGACTGGGACGCGCACCTCAAGGTCATGCAGAATGACATCCCTGTCGTCGTCTTCAGCAAGACATACTGCCCGTACGCACGCGTCATCTTTCGTAGATCGAGCCATTGCCTGAATCGGTCCCACGTAGCTTCTCTCAGCGTGCGAAGGCGCTGCTCGAGACATACGAGTTGGACCCGCCACCACTCATCGTCGAGCTGAACACCCGGCAAGACGGTCCGCTCATCCAAAAGATCCTCCAAAGGCTGACTGGGCGGCGAACAGTGCCCAACGTCCTCGTGCACGTAAGTCATGCCATCCTCGATTGTTGCTTTGTCCTGATAATACCCTCTCGGTTAAAGGGCACTTCACTTGGTGGCTCCGATGATGTTCACGCGCTGCACGAACAACACAAGCTGAAGGGGATCTTTGAGGACGCTGGCGTGGAGGTGAAGGCGGTATGGGCAGATCTGCCGGTCAATGAGAATTAGGTACTTCACCGGTATATTTGCAAATTGTTGAATTTGCTGAGTGCTGTTTCTACACAACACAGGATTGCACTTTCCCTAGGGACATTGGACAGTATCACTCGTTGTATCATAGAGGGTTTGTTGCTGTCGGGCCGCACAGAACACATGCTTACAATAATTCCAAACACGGTATTCGGTACGATGCTCGGGTCTGCTAGTCGCTGGTATGCTGCAATTTGCTCTCTAAGTTTCACCGCTGGCTGATACTCAAGCATGTTTGTTGGTACAATTAGTTTCACGACTCGCCTGTTCACTTGGTATCCGCATCGTTCAGCGGCATTACAATGCGTATGATTACTCTAATTATCGACACAAAGAACCGTGCATGGCAGGAGCCATACTCGTGTGTCTGACCAACCATCGTTATGTGAGATGCCAGAGCGTGCCATGTCCAAGGTGTTCTTCTGTCCATGCGATGATCGTTGATGACGTCGACGTCAAGAACTGGGACGAATGGCTAGTTCTCACGGATATATACAGTGCTCAATACGTTTTGTTAACTATAATATAAGAACATAAGTTGCCCAATGTTACTGTATGTCATAGTGATCTTCACTACACAGCCGTCAGTGTAACAACGATCGCTTGAGCGCTCGTACTGGCTCTTGTAGCCTACCTATGAGCACCTACAGCTACGAGTTACCCACAACGGGCGCGATATTCTTCGCAGGAGTATGCGAAGACAAGACCGGGTCATATACCACCGAGATCGCGGGAGCGACGGAGGTTCGCGCGAATCTGAGGGCTGCCTTGAAGGAGAGTAAGCGAGTGGACGACGGAGGGAAGGACTACCTCAAGCTGGTGAAGGTGCGCCGTGCGCTCGCGAACCCAGTTGGGCTCATATGCATACTTTGATTCTCGTCGTAGGTTCTAGATGACTACTTGCCACAATTATATGGTATGGTCTCTTGCGTGCAGCAGGGTGAGCTGGTGCTGAAGACCGAGCCGAGTACGTGATTCCCTCCCTCGAAGTCGCACCGTCTCCCATACAAACCCCCCAGTTTTCAGCTGGCGCACGACTCTGTCCTCCTCCCTCTTCCACGCCTCGCCGCGCCTCTCCATCCCAACGCTGTCCACCGAGGTCATCTTCACCTTCCTGACATATGCCTTCGCCCTCTCGAATCTCTCGCGAACCGTCGTGCACTCGCTTGGGGCATACGAGCGCGACCGCGGGATTCCCGACGCCGACCGGAGGGCGAAGGATGAGAAGCTGCAATTCGCGGTCACGCTGCTGTGCAAGGCGGCCGGCGTCTTCGAGCACATCAGCAAGGAGTGCCTGCAGGAATGGGAACGCGAGCGCGAGCGGGTCGTAGCGGCCGGGTTGACATGCCCCCGTCCACCCGATCTCACCAGGGAAGTGGTTGTCGCGCTGAGCAAGTGAGTCTGCCTCGCTCACCGCCCGCCCAGAGTCTTAGTCTGATCCGTTCGCTACAGACTGGCATTGGCCGACGCGCAGACCCTCGCCATCCGCAAGCTCCTCTCCAAGGCCGCCGTCGAGAGCGCGCTCACCCCCGGCCCCCCTCTCCCCAAGTCGCACCCCTCCCCGATGCTCATCGCGAAGCTGCACCTCGAGTGCGCCGCGCTCTACGCCTCCGCCCGCTCGCTCGCCAAGACGCAGAGCGACTACCGCCCCGCGTCCTCTACTAAGGCCAAGCTCAAGCACGCGTTCGGCAAGGACAGGGACGGCGCGAAGGACGAAGGAGGCGAGGAGGTTTCGCCCGAGCTCCGGCGGTACCTCGCGGAGGAGCACGCGTTCCACGCTGCCATGGCGCACAAGTGGCTCGGCGTCGACGCCGGCGAGAATGGCGGGACGGACAAGATGGGCGTCGCGGTTGGGTTTTTAGCGTGGGCGAAGAAGGACCTGGAGGACCTCAAGGGCGGGCCGCACGTCATGGGCTCCGACAGGGAGAAGGAGATGCGCGAGCGGAGGAAAGAGAAGGTTGCAACGGAACTCGAGAGCGTTAGCGTGTTTCTGAAGGGTTACAAGAAGATGAACGATACGGTGAGCGAGGGACGAACAAAGCCGATGGGTGACTTCCGCTAAGTTATGTGCATTCGATCAGGTGGCATTCCAGCCCGTCCCCTCCCAGACGGACCTACAGGCGTCCATACCTGCAGGCCGCTTGGCCGTGACGATCAAACCGTTCACGAAACCGACCCCAGCCTTCGGGCCAGGGTCCGTTGCGTACATCCGGCAGCAGGCAGAAGAGCTGGAGCTGGCTGCCCGGGCTGTGGGGGACGAGCCCGCTCCTTCTGAACAGGCAGACTCAACGAGTCCCCAATCAGGTCGGGGCTACGCCGGGGAAGGCTCGTATTTCTAGGTTAATGATAAAGCGCAGTTGTAGCGTTAGCAGCCGCGGAATTGTGTAAGAATAGGTTGCTGTATATTGTTGGATCATGCCGTGTACTATAGCATGGGTGGAGACTACCCCTCGTGTACTGATGTGTTTCTCTCCTCACCTTCCATGCAACGCTCACGTCTGTCTTGGGCTAGCTATACATATTGCATCACTTATGTATTTATACACGATATGATACATTCAGTTGATGCAACAAGACTCCCTTCTACAATGCTAGGCCTCCGACAGGAACGCTGCCACCTGTTCGTCGATAAACTTCATGTCCTTGTCGTTCGAGCCACCGCCGGCTGTGTGTAAAATGTGAGCATGTAGCCCTACTATTGTAGCATAGTGACCCATACCCATATGTCCCCAAACAGAGTCGATGACCACCAGCTTCGACCCGTTCTTCATCAGTGCAACCTCGTTCTCACTGTCCTCCGGCTACCATCCGCCCCCACGCGTTCAGCATTCTACCTAGCAACATGCTATTGACTACGCGCTCACCGGGAAGTACAAGTCCGTCTTGCACGGCATGATGAGGCCCTTCGGCTTCAGCCCCGCCAGGATGTCCGCGAGCTGCACCCCGCCCAGGGACTCGGAGACGTCGCCGGACTGCCAGGTGTGCAGAAGCGTGATGAGGTCGTTCGCGTCCCAGTCGAGGAAGCCGCCCTCCCACTCCGCGCGGAGAAAGTCCTCGAGCGAGGCGTACTTCCCGTCGTGCAGGTAGCCGTGCTGGCGGAACCACTGTGGGTGTGCAGGATTAGTGGGGCGGGCACGAGAGGCGAGGCAGGTCATAAATGGGAGGTGGTGAGAAAGAGGAGTTTGGACGTACAGCCTGTCCGTACGCCCACGCACTGTATGCGCGCCCAAACGCGCGAATGCCGATGTCGGGCTGCGCCTTGTAGTGGCCGTTGTCGAAATCTTTGGAGGCTACAAGGGCTGCCTTCGGTCCTTCCAAGAAGCTGGGCTGGACATGAACCCATTCGTCCAAAATAGTATGTCCGGGGTGAATATCCTACCACTTGTTGTGTGGACTCGTCCGTGCCGAGCCACAGATCGCTACGAACCTGACAATTCCGATGGTCAGTAGCGCGTCGGAAAACCAGTACACGAGAATGCCTACTTCTCGACGAAATCAGGGTACATGGCTGCCCAGTGATATGCCTGTTGGCGTGGGTTCGTTGTGGGAACAGGCTCAATGGTGGGTGTGGAGGACATACCTGCTGAGCGCCCATGGAGAATCCAATGACGCAGTGCACTTTCTGCACTTTGAGCTCTTTCGTGAGGATGGCATATTGAGCGCGACTTTCACAATCGGACTGCTCTCAGCATGACCTTGCAATGGAGACTATAGGCTGAGTTCTCACATGTTGTCGGCATAAGAAATTGTGGGGAAGTACGGCCCGTTGTAGGGTGGTGCCTATAGCAAACGTATCGTTAGAACCTCGAAATTGTCTTGGTACAGGCCAGGCGGCCGGCCCACTCAGGATTCTCACCGTGTTCGACGGAGAGGAAGACTTCGGAGAGTTGTGTCAGAAATGCAGTAAGGGGTGGATTTCGCAGCGTCGTACCTCGCCGTTGCCAAAGAGCGCCAACGTTACGATGTAGTACTTCTTCGGGTCCAGAGCCTGGCAGCATATTCGCGAGGTCAAATATGCACGACCGCCTGTGTACGGCGACGCCACTGACATGATGAGTAGTGTCAGATGCTATCATGTACTCCTGGCCTAGCAATCCAACATCTGTAATTAATGATCATGCACCTGTGTGCTCCTGGTTGATGGTCTGCTTACTGTCCAACCGACCACCGTAGCACGTAGGGAAGACGATGCACGGATTCTTCGGATCGCCGAAGGTCTGGTAGGCGGTGAACGCAGCTGGCAACACGCCACCAGCGACGCGAAAGCGGCCATGATGATAGTAATGGATTTCAGACATGATGGGCGGATGGTCGAGGGGGTAGTCCTTTGCTCTCAGAACACCGTGCCTGTTTAGGTTCACCCATGGCATGACGAAGCACAGATAGAGGGTGAGAACACGGAGGGCACTGGCCGTTCACATGGCTGGCGTGGGCGCGGGGGACGGCAGCATCTCTCGTCGTGCCTTTACCCACCGACGCCACCGTAGATCGCGTCGCCGGAAGACCGAGTCAGGACGAGACGAACCACCCGGGCCGGACTCACTCGATAGACCCTCGGGGATGACTCGGGCATCCTTCACCGTGTCGCGCGCAGGCAGCTTCACGTGCTGGGAAAAAGACGAGGTACTGCTACAGTTTTGATCGCCGCTTTCGATCTCCGCAACTGAGCCTTTCGTTCTAGCCATCGACGACACCATCCTCAAGACATGGGCTGTACGTCGCCGCTCCCGCTTTGCCTGCCCGTATACGCGTTATGCTGACAGCATCTACCAGCCAACAAACCCCGCGGATTGCAAGCCGCGCGCAAGCTGCGCAACGACCGCCGCGAGAACCGCTGGGTACGCCTATCTTGACCTCTGCAGATCATGCGCGATCCTCACATACATTGATGGTATAGGCGGACAAGGCCTACAAAAAGAGGGCCCTCGGTAACATCTACAAGACCTCCCCTACTGGAGGCTCGTCCCATGCAAAGGGCATCGTCCTCGAAAAGATTGGTGTCGAGGCCAAGCAGCCCAACTCAGCTATCCGGAAATGTGTCCGTGTTCAGCTGATCAAGAACGGCAAGAAGGTCACCGCATTCGTGCCGGTGAGTACCCGCTTTCGTAGTGTTATGGCTCGCTCCGCGAGCCTGCAACGCACCTTGTTATACCCCGATCCGTGCTGATCCGGCATGCCAGAATGACGGTTGCCTCAACTTCGTCGATGACAACGACGAAGTTCTCATCTCTGGTTTCGGTCGCCGCGGAAAGGCCAAGGGTGATATCCCTGGTGTCCGCTTCAAGATCGTCAAGGTCTCTGGCGTAGGTCTGCTCGCTCTCTGGAAGGAGAAGAAGGTGCGTTGATATCTTCCCCCGACCCCCGATGTCTCCCACTGATCACCTTCGCAGGAGAAGCCCAGGTCATAGACGTCTCCCCTCCCCTTGACCTTGTCTTTTACATTCCGATTGCCGCCGCCCGCCGATGCTCCTACAGAGGGTTCACATGCATGTATTATGTATGCCACTTCTATGAATTCGCGTAATGAATCATATGCCGCGACCGAGCTCGTCCGAGGTGTGATGCCTCCTATTGGCCGAAGTGGTATGGGAACGATTGAAAGGCCCCGCAGCAAAGCGCAAGGCCGAAGTGCCGGTGTTCATTTAATGCGCCTTCAACTATCGTGCTAGGTGACAGTCCCAATTGCATCTCATGCTGGTCTTCCTTGAGACAAGGGCGAGGATGTTCTTAGACGTTACAGCCGAAGGACCAATTTTTCGCACTGAGAAAAGACAACATCCAATCACATATGTAGCTCATATTATCTGCTAGCGGTGTAACCATATCCATTTAGGTGGGTGAGAGTACTGTACGTCAATTATCCGCGAGCAATAGACAGCAAGAGCGAGAGAGCTAATCATATGGTGAGAGCGGAACCGTGCTCGTAACTTTCATCCACAACGTTACCTGCATCCGCAGGCTTTTGATGTTCCCCCACCGAGAACCCAGCATCTCGGCACTTCAGATCAGATGTTGACTGCGATGCCCTGGCCCTCGAGATAGCGCTTCAGGTCGGCCATGAGCTCCAGTTGCTGCTGGGGTGTCAGACCGCTGACGATCATCTGAAGTATCGACCCAACGGAGACGTGGTTCTGCCGGATGAGACTGCTGTAGTAGACATAGGTGAAGACACCCATCAGGAACCTGTGGTGCGAATACTGGGTTATCATCATGTAGATGCAGAGCAAGAGAAGGGACATACTGGCAGTCCATGCGGTCAGTCATACCGCCGTGGCCGGGGATGCTGTGGCCGAAGTCCTTGATGTTGAATGCGCGCTTGAAGCCTGACGCGAAGAACCCGCCGAAGGGCGCGACGAGCGACGCGAAGCAGGCGAGCACGAGCGCATGGTACTGGTACGGTGCGTACGCGACCGTCGAGAACTCATGGCCAGTCTGTGCAAGCGTCAGTCTACATGCGAGGCCTACGCAGCAATGGGCGACATACCACAGTGGACAAGAGAGCCTGTGCGGGAGTGGGGATCGTCCATTCTCTCCAGACGAACGCGGGGTTCGGGTCGCAGTGCAGGTCGTCAAATGCGCTCACGCCGAGGTCGTGCACGGGGCAGATCATGTAGTCGAAGCGCATGAAGTATGTCGCCCACACGACGCCGAAGACGACTGTGCTGAAGAACGCGCCGACGAAGCCCTCGACGGTCTTCTTCGGGGAGAGCTTGATGAGGGGCGTGCGCCCAACGGTGATCCCCCAGACGTAAGCGAAGACGTCGTTGCAGATGACAAGTGATGCGGGCACCCAGAACCAGATCATGCCCTCGAGGATGTTGTCGACGATGAAGTGGCTCGAGACGACGATCAGCATGAGCGTCATGTGCACCCAGCAGAAGAGCCCGAACTGCTGCTTGAGGTACCCTCGCTTGAGCGACATGACGAAGCCAACGAAACCGATGGTGTACAGCGAGAAACTGATCATCCTATGGTTCGTCGCGAAGATAGTGAACTGTGCATCTGCGAATACGACATGCTACAACAGCATTAGGACAGCAGAATGAAGTTGAAACAGTCGGTTACACACCTTGAAGTAGTAGATGATACTTTCACCGTAGAGGAAGTAGTTGGTGATCACGAAGAAGTACCAGTTCAGAGTCTTGCTCCACGGGTCCCGCCCCCTGCCTTCATCGGCGTCATTCCGCTTCAACGAGAATAGTGATGTCACCTCGCGGTAAACGAGTGTTTGGCATAGCATGACGAGCACGATCATGTATGCGTGACCCATGAGCAGCAGACCTGAGCGCGGATATGTTAGAATGGTTGCGATGTGTTACGGAAACGTACACACCAAGGAAGCCACCAATCATAATGAACGTCCAGAGCGTTCTGGTCAAGAAACTTTGTCGTTTGGCCGCCTTCTCACCACCCTGCGTGCTCCCCTGCGGTTGTGCTGTGGGAGATGCTGGCACTGCCGCATGTCCATTCGCCGGCTTGCTGACGCTCGTTGGTGCCTCCTCGTGGGATGCGTCGGCGACAGGAAGGGGCAGCTTCGTGTCAGGCACAGGTGCAACTGAGTCTGGGGGAGGTGGTTGCGACACAGCGGGCCGCTCTGACGTCCCGCTCGAGGCAAAGACGGTATCTTCCGGTGGTGATACTCCTTCTTGGATGCTGTGAGAGTCTCCGTTTGCAGGTTTAGATGGCGGAAGGTGTGACTGGCTCGGAGGAGCTTGGCTAGGTCGCACCTCTCCTGCCTCGGTGGGCAACGTGGCAGGAGCTGTAGAGGACGGGGTCGGCTGGTCTGCAGGTATCGAAGGTTCCTCGGATGTCTCCCTTGAGTCTCCTGTAGGTATGGGCGACTTTGACGCGGTACGGGCCTTGTTCGCTGCGCGCGCCGCAAGTTTGCGCTGGAGTCTTGCCTGCTCCTTAGCCTTCTTAATGGCAGATTTGGACGGCTTCTTCTCGGCCTCCGACCCACTGGAAGGCGAAGGCCATGAGTCGCGTCAATATTCCCACAGCTGCCGCATATGGTCCATACCTATCTAGTACCGTAGGCGACTCAAGGACCTCCTCTTCGCTTTCCTCGCCCGATTCAACGCCCAGGCTGTCGAAGGCGGTCTTTGAGGCCCATGACGGGCGCGTCCCGTTCGGTGGCAAGCTCATGGTGGTGGTGGAGATTGGATGTGCTGGTGCCGCGGCGGTGACGATGCAGCGAGCGAAGTACCTGCGCGTGCCACCGTGCCATCACGCCCACGTGAAAGCGCGTCTGTCCATGTTTCCCCCAAATCATTTATTTGAACTTAGCGCG
The DNA here is from genome assembly GCA_001931775.1 of Fomitopsis pinicola. Taxonomy (NCBI): domain Eukaryota; kingdom Fungi; phylum Basidiomycota; class Agaricomycetes; order Polyporales; family Fomitopsidaceae; genus Fomitopsis; species Fomitopsis pinicola. The sequence continues at coordinate 113,278 of MPVS01000025.1, forward strand.
CTGTCAATGCGCCGGGCAGAACGCGTTCTCATCGTCTCCAAGAATTACAAGAATACATCCCATTCTAGAGAAACAACCCTTCTGGTTATCACAGCGTAGCAATAAATAACGACATGACAACGGATACAAAGTTCAATGCGAATGATGCAGGTAATGCGGAGGAACATTGTCCATTCAGTGATACGCGGAAAGCCATGACGGCCCTTCATCATGGCTATAATGATGTCACCCTTGAGCCAAACCATGCGAATAGACAATGCGATGTGAGATGCTGGATACGACAATAATGATGCTCAGAACTTCCACTCCGACTCGACCTCCATGGCCCAAGGGACTGACAGACGACGTTCAGCACGTACACGTAGCAGCGGTGTGAAGACGTACACTTCGTCAGAAGGGTCTTCGAGAAGATCTTCTCTATGGGGACGTTATGGTCCTTACACCAAGCGGCAGTGATTCTGACACAGGGTCAGAACAGCGCTGGTGATGGGGGAGCATAGTACTTACCTAGGGTCCAGATAGTTAATCTTACTAGTACTCAATGCGACCTCTTTGCCTGCCTCGCGGTCTTCCATCTGCAGCTTGAACGTCTTGATTTTGTCGTCAAGCTTTGCGATGGCCTCCTCTATCTTCTCTGTCGGCCGCTCCCTCTTCAGCGTCGCCTTCCCGGTCCCGCGCTCCTTCTTGAGCTTCTTGTACTCATCCTCGACGTCCTTGCGCCGCTGCTTCAGGACGGAGTCATCTAGCTGTTCCTTTCCCTCCTCGGCGAGCTTCTCGTTGTCCTTAACGAACTTCTTTTCGACCTTCTCATACTCCTTTTCCTTCAGCTGTTCCTCGTGCTCGGCAATCGCGTCATCGTCGAGGTCGGACTCATCCTCCGCATACAACTTCTTCTTCTTGTACTTGGGATCGATCTGGAAGAGGGCGTGACGCAACTTCATACGCTCGTACTTGAAGCCGCGTAGCTGAGATGGAAGCCGTCAGCATCGAGCATCGGAGGCGTCCACGGAGCGCCGCTTACCTTGTCACGCATCTTGCCCATAGACTGTTCGTGCGACTTCGGTACGGCACGTTGATGGTTACAGAGAATGGCGACCATGCGGTTCGCATGATTGTACGCATTGAGTTTCTCTTGAACTGTCCCCGTCTCCGGCGTACCCTGATCGAGCTGTTGCTGGAAGGTGATGGAGGCGTTGTAGGTACGGAACACCTTCGCGGTAAGACCCTTCATGTACGACTGCAAGTGCTTGTTGAGCTTCGCCGTCTAGGGAGGTCGATTAGCGACCACAGATATACTGAGCAAGGGCCCAAGCGCACATCAACACGATCGAACAGCTGATCCTCGTCGTCCTTGTTGTCCTTGAAGATCTTGATATTCTTGAACACCTGCTGGTCGACGGTGACCTGGTTGTAGTACCGGATCGAATCTTTACCGAGGAAGTCGAATACGAGCTGGTCCGGTGGTTGCAGCGTGACGTGCTCGCAGCGGAGCGAACAACAGCCGACAGTGTCCGCCTCCTCCTCGCCCTTCTCGTTACCCGCACGAAGAGCGAGTCGGTCGATGAAGTACATCGCCGTAGCGCGCTGACGGTCCGCCATGACCTTACTCTTCAGCTCAGTCGTGTAGTCTAGACGGATGCGGTCGACATGTTTCTATGACGCCGAATGTAAGCAGCCACTTTCATACAGACATGAGTGCACTTACTTTGAGCTCCCTTGCCTTCTCGAACTTCGCCATGTCGCTCTGGCCTTTGATTGCACTCCCGGCCGCCAAGAAGACGTACTTATGGTTGCCGTTCACGTTCTCCGTCCAAGTGGCGAGCCAGGTGACCGTGTTGTCGTGCTGGACGTCTTTCCATTTACCTGGTACGTTGGGCTTCGGGGTTGGCACGCCCTCGCCAATGTTGATCGTGACATCCTCTGGGCGGACGCGTTTCTGCACGAAGTGCGCACTACATCAACGGCTAGTCGACGCACACGGACACAGTACACTACCTTCAGCGTGCCTTTCTTGGGGTGCTCGCCGCGACCGCGGTACAGGCCCGGAGGCTCGACTCTGAAGTTCCCGACCTTCTCCTTCCTACCGTCTATGATACAGTGCGTGAACGAAGCCTCTAGCTCGTCCTTCTTCGCCTTCAGCTCCTTCTTCTCTGCAGACGTCAGAGCTTTCTTCTTCGCCTTCTCCGCCTCGAAGTACTCGTACATAGGACGGAAGTCGCAGAGGGCAAGGTCGGTTATCTTGGTTCCATCGCGCTATGGTTCAGTGATCAGCACATATGCGCATCTCATCCACAGCGAAGACGAACCGGAGGGTACTTCTTCAAGATATCCTTGAAGTCGTTGAAGAAATTCCGGTTGAAAGTGGCGTCCTTAGTGTGTTCGGCTTCTATGAGCGCTGCGTAGAAACCTGCGACCTCTTCCGCCTCTGGTGGGAGGTCGACCGGCTTTCCTGATGTACGAGTAGAGTTAGCGAAAGTCTTCACTAAACACTCTTTGACGCATACCCTTGTACTTCATCTTCACATGAGACGGTAAAGACTGATACGGTGGAGGGAAGTAGACTCCATTGTGTTCCAGTGTCTGCCACTTGACACTGCTGTCCTCGGTGTGGAACTCTTGGTTCTGGTTCTCCCACCAACGAAAGACGTCTTCATCCTCGTCCTCTTTCTTCTTCTTCTTGCCTTTCTGAGAACTGCCCTCAATCCCCTCCTCTTTCTTCGCCTTCCCCCTCTTCTTCGACGCTGGCGCCTCCGAGTCGGCCGCTTCTTTCTTCACATGTTTCGTTGCCCTCTTCGCAGGCGCCTTCTTGGGTGGTTTCTCGTCCTCAGAGAAATCTTCATCATCAGCATCACTATCCGCCTTCATCTTGCGCTTCATGCGAGGCGGTGCCGCCCTAGAGCTAACGGGCGTGGTGTCGTCGGAGTCCTCCTCCTTCTTGACCTTCTTCTTGGGCGGCTTAGCCGCACCGTTGCCGTTAGAGGCTCGCTTGCCTTTGGTAATGGGGACATCGTCGTCCGAGTCGGAGTATGCGGCCACCTTAGCGGAGGCCTTTCCGTTGGCCTTCACCATGGTGGTCGCCCGTAACGCGCCATTCATGCGAACAGCGCCCGAAGTAGAGCGCTTGGCTGGCGAAGACGCGAGTGGTGTTTCCTCATCACTAGAGGCGTTATTAGACTGCACTTTCTTGCGCTTGAGGGCGCGCACTGGAGTCATGGGCTCGGACTTGACGCGGGAGGTCTGAGACTGGGCGTGGCAAGACGCGCCACGGACACCGTATGAGACATGCTGCGCCCCCGTAAGTAAGAAAGAGAACACACGAGGGGCATATCGTCGTCCTCGCTCATAGATGAGTCGTCCACAACTCGTCCGTTGCCGTTGGGTACGACGTGGCCGTTCTGGCCGTTGTGACCGTTCTGTGCGCGCTTGAGGCCGATTGGCTTCTCGTCGTCGGAAGACATCGAAATGTCGCCCGACATGGCCAGCAATTAGTAGGTTTGTGCGAAGGAGGGGGATGGGAGAAAGGGGAGAGAAGGGAGAGGTGGTGGGCAGAGAACTGCCCTCTGCGCTTGAATAAGTCCCGGATCAGGGCTCCAAAGTTGAAGTGACACACCGCCTGCCCTAAACTCGGGCGCCCTGGTGGCCGAAGCTCCCCGCTCTCTGTGTCCCATATCCAGACGACTTGTTCGAGGTGCGGTATTGTATTCCTTGTTCGCCCCCTTCTGCTCTGAAACATGATTATGCTGAGATAGATGGCCAACCTCCCGCCAACACCCCCTGTCTTCAGAGACCCTTGGGCCAAGCGCGAGGCCTGGAGGAAACACCCTGTCTTCTCCAGACGCGCAATGTTCAGCAACCTGTTCCCCGGGTTTGGGGTGGCACTGGTGGCTTTCACCGCCTACGTCTTCGTGGACAACCTCTATCTCAGTGCGAAGCCGGAGGTGTCAAAGTCACACCACTAGAGGAATGGCCGACACGCCCCAGTTTCTGGTGAGACACATCATTCCAGTCATGCCACGCTGGACACCCTAACACCTGTTCATCTCTGAGGGGTGCTCCCGCGTCATTCCGCTATTGTCTCATTTGTTCTGCTGCATGAGCAATGTAATGCTAGATTCATGCGACTCCCGAGCCGGGCCACGGTCCTCGAAGCAAGGAAGCCGGAGCACAATGCAAGCGCGAGGGTCCGAGTAGAGTGCATCGGCGTGAAGTCAGTACGGCGCTCGTTACAGAGTAATCACCAGGACAGTACACGGTCGTCGACAAGCCGATCTACTCTTGCTCCACTTAGTCACGAATGGGACACGGGTCGAAAGCGGACTAGACTCCAGCAGATCGCGTTCCACATTCGAATTCGGCCCTATTCCCTAAGGTACCTTTTGTACACCTCATTACCAGTCTCCTCGACGAAGGGATAGCCAAGATTACTCAGGAAGCCATCGAATGCCGAGGCGTCTTCGGGAGGTACTTGGATGCCAGCCAGTACCTTCCCGAGGTCTATCACACTGTTAGCATTCGATCGCTCCCAGTAGTGAAGACTGCTTACCTGCGCCGTGGTTTCGGTAATGAAACAGTGATATGTTCCAACCTGTATGGAGGCCAAGCAAGAACTTGCGAAGGGCTCCAGGCCTCTCAGGGAACTCTGTGGCGGTTTCAATTTGACCATTCGAGAGCGTCCCATAAGGCGCGAAGCTCACCGAAGCGGAAGAGTCGCTCGTTAGCTACGTTTGAACAGCCGCCAATCATATACCGCGCATGCGTCTTGGCCAGCTCATCATCGCTGATGTCGAAGCCTTTCATGTTTTGTTTCTCAAGAGTGCTGAGAACCTCAGCCACCTCCTTCGCACGATTTTGGCCCCCAAGTTTGAACGAGAGGAAGATCTGGGCGCGCTCTGGGCTGTTGTAACGGTAGATGAACTCGGTCGTGGCGCGTGGGTGTATTACGTTGTGCAGCTTCACGAAGCTGCATGGACCATCATTTCAGTACGATGTGCCTCGCATCCTGTCAATAGCCTTACCTTCCAGGTGTCTCGGGGATCTCGACGCTGAGTAATGCCTCCCGACCTTCTCCAAGCTCCGCGCGCTCAGACACAAAGCGCAGGCGGTCGAAGTTCATATTCGCGCCACTGACGACAGCGACGAACTTCTTTCCGGCGCCGACCAGCTCATTCCGGAAAATATATGACTTGAGTGCAGCAAGACCCAATGCACCAGCGGGCTCGGTGATGCACCGTGTCTCTTCATACTGTTCGTCAGATCGGAGTGCGGGGAGAATGTACACGCATCACCTTCGAAGATATCCTTGATAGCTGCGCAGAGTTCATCGTTGTTGACAAGCTCGATGCTATCCAGGACTTCCTGGCATAACCTGAACGGCTCTGCTCCCACTATCTTCACTGCCGTACCGTCGCTGAAGGGGCCGACCTCCTCTAGAGTGACTCGAGAGCCTGCTTTGATGCTGCGGGCCATGGCGTCACCGTCGTATGTCTCCGCACCAATGATTTTGGTATTCGGGGAGCCTACACGCTTCACATATGTCCCGATCCCAGCGACCAGTCCACCGCCGCCAACAGCCGCAAAGATAGCATCCAGGCTGTCGGAGTCTGGGACCTGTCTGATGATCTCGGAACCGATCGTTCCCTGACCAGCGATGACAAGAGGGTCGTCGTATGGAGGGACGAAGACTAGGCCATGAGCAGAAGCAAGCCGTGCACACTCCGCTTTCGCCTCGTCGAAGTCGTCCCCGAAAAGTATGACCTTCGCGCCCAGACGAGAAACGTTCCGGACTTTGATGGATGGGGTGCCATTAGGCATGACAATAGTACATGGCACCCCCAATTTTGAGCCAGAGAGGGCAACACCCTGAGCGTGGTTTCCTGCAAACGATCATCGAGCATTCAGCGCACGTTCAGAGGTAGCTACTCAAGTACGCACACTAACCCGCGCTACAAGTAATGACACCCTTCCACCGCTCCTCCTCCGTCAGGCTGGCCATGAAGTTGTATGCACCCCGGATCTTGAAGCTGAACACCTCCTGCAGGTCCTCGCGCTTCAGCCATATCTGGTTCCCGAACCGTGCGCTGAGGTTGGGGCTGAAGAACAAGGGCGTCTCCTTCACGATCTCATAGACTTTGGAGGTGAGAATGAGCCTGAGATAGTCGGGCCGTTTTGATGGGAGCAGATGGTGCGCTGCAAGCCGGGGATATGAGATCGGTTCCGGCGCATTTGACGAGTACTCGAGCGCGGTGGCGAGCGACGACTTGGCAGGCATGGTGAAGAGCTAGAGACAGTGTACGCAGCGAACACTCCAGACGGATACCACCTCAAGGGCGTGCGATGTGCGACTAGATGGCTTTCAGCGGTCAAGATGTTGCAGTGCAAACTCGTGGCTCAGTCGTGCTCGGTTGTACCAGAATGTGTCACTGACTCACCTATACAGGCGCCAACACTGTCTGAAATTTAGAGGGCTCCAAGTTCGTCACGAACAAAAGCTGTACTTGAGTTTGTATTGACCTACTGCAATGAGTAGTGATGCGTCGTCGTACGCAGTCCGAGGCAAGGACAGCGATGTTCACATAGTCTACTAAGTGCCCAGTGTATGGTCTGCAATCGATACGGTGACTATGTAGCTAGCATCGACATGCATATGAGGTCTAACCATCATGCTGACATAGCAGTACTAGTGAGAATGTCTGGAGCATTGAGAATAGGCGTACAACAGTAGTGTAACAACGCGACAGCAAGCAATACACAATAAGTGAGGTGTATCCAACGGCGATAGCGAGGGGTAAAGTAAGGGCGGGACTCGGGAGCAGGAAGGAAAGTCACTAGCACGTAAATGGATACACAGTCATGACGAAACGTTTCTCCGCTCTCGCTCCTTCAACTTCGCACCTGGGCCAAACCGTTCTTGGAAACTGATGAGCTCCTCCATAAGCTCCTCCATCATCTTCATCGTCGAGGCAGAATCAGGTGGCACTAGAAGCTGCGATACGGGAGATGGGTCGAGTACTGCCGACGTCTTCTCTTGCAAGGGAGACTCCGGAACGGGCCCATCCGTCATCCTTCGTCCACCATTCTCCACTAACGTCCGATGGGCGTCATCCACCCTGGGATGGAAATCTCCGTTCGGCTGCCGCAAGGCCTTCTCGATAGCCTCACGCCGCCTGCCGCGCTCGAGCGCACTCGCTTGCTCCCTCCCGACCCATTCCACCAGTGCCCTAACGCGTTTGTTCATGTCCGTGACGCTCATGCGCTTGCCCGGCCATTTGACTTTGACACCTCGTTCGGTGTTGCGTTCCAACGACTCCCGGCCGGTCGGGTCGACTCCGGATCCCCGAACCTCAAGTGGTTGGGGGACGTCGGTCGGTAGCATGGCTTCGAGATGAGCGAGGTAGTCTGGGAGGCCCCATGAAGTGAAGAGTGGTTGTTGCGAGACGGCGTACGCATGCGTCTGGTGGTACGCGCGCGAGGCGGCAGCGTTGTTGGCGTGAGAGCTAGAAGCCCCGGCGCCATTTGCGCTGTTGGCTTGCGCCCTTCTGTTTCCTGTGTCGTTTCCCGTGTTGGCTGATATGCTACGACGTTAGTATCGGGTCTGGAGGCGAGGCGGCTGTGCGGTACCTTTGGCGCGACTGGTGGCCTGTCTGCTACGTGAGGCCGGGGCAACTGCTAAGTGGCCGATCATCAGTCACGTGCACTACGTCACCCTTCCCCGGACAGCACGGACCTTCTTCTCCGTCTACCGAGACCAGGTCCTGCGCCTGTGACTTGCGACCTCCCCCCCGCCGGTTGCGTGAAGTCTTACTCGTCGACGCCGCAGATTTCGTGCTGTTGAGCGTCGGTGTCGGATCCCGTACCATCTTCACGCTCGCTACCGCGGTGCGATCGGACGAGATAGACGCGGATCGCACCCGCTTGGTCGACACCCTGGACGACGACGCCTTCAGCACTCAACCAAGAGCCCATGATGAGTCGAACTCACACTTCATCGTCAGATCGTTTCCGCTTCCTCCGGCCGTTGACCGCGACGTCGTCTACCTCCTGCACGTCGTGCCCGTTGAGCTCGGCGTCTACGCCACTAGGTGTGTTAGCGGGGGCGAGGGCCTCCTTTTCCTTTGCGGCGGCTTCAGCTGCTGTGGCCTCAAGTAACGCCTGGAAGCTCTCTTCATAGGCAGCGTCTCGGCTATTCATGGTGTTGCGTCGTTTGGTTTGTTTGGAGTGTGCCACCGGGGATCGTGAGCGCGAAGTGCGAGAGCCGTGCCCACCGAGGGTGTGTAGTGAGTGATTTGACGCCTGACGAGCTCGTTTGGCATGTTTCCTGCGTGCAGACAGCCATTAAGCGGCCATTAAGCACCGTCCGAGTCGAAACGTACCTCAGGAGGTCAACGTAAAGATCAGGTCGACACAACTCGCAGTAGTAGTGCTCAGGGAGATCAGCCTCCTCCCCAAACCCCATACACTTGCCGTGTTGCCATGTCTCACACTCCTCGCATTGTGCCATGAATCCCCCTAGGCCATCTTCGTCGCCTTCTCGAAAGCCTCAGCACGATGTCGGATGTGCAGCGACGCGTCGGACGTACCGCAGATGCAGCGTGTGATACCCCCCTCCTCATCCTCGGCCTCAGGATCCAGCACCCCTTCCTCCGCAAGCGCGTCCCCACGCTCGTCCTCCCCTAGAGTGTTCTCTACGCTATCCATCGTTACGATGTTCTTGTCCTTCTCCTTGCCTTTGCGTTTTGCGCGCACAGTGCCGTTGCCGTTGGCCCCGTTCTTGCGCTCCTCCAGGACATCGTCGTGGTGGTCGTCCTGTTTGCCGCGTTTGTTCTTGTTCGAGCCGTTGGATGGGGTTGGTAGTGGTTTCGGTACATTCTCCTTGGCCTTTGGCGCGGAGTCGGCGGCGGGCGATCCAGCGGGAGACTTGCTGTTCGACCCCGAGGGAAGGGAGCGTCTTCCCGAGCGGCGAGGCTCCTTCGGGGATGGTGGCGGACCCATGACTGCAGCGTTGGCCATGCTGGGGCAGGGCGCGGCGGTGCGCTGGGATGAAGGGGGAAACAGAAGGGTCGACCTCACACAAAGGCAGGGAGATAGGAATATTCAGAAGTCACGACGCCAGGCGGGGACGAATTTCTAGACATTTTCCGCTGTCTATCTCCACAGATGGAAAGTGTGCAAGATTAAATTACCGTAAATGGTAGTGTACCGAGGGCTCGGGTCTGCTGCACTCGTCACACTGCAGAGCACCGGACTGTGCGTCCGTGCACACACACCCGCCATTGTCACTACACCTCTCGGTGTGCCCCTTCCATCGTCGGACATTCATGAATGGGACACAGAAACACGAAGAACCCGACTTCTCGGATGAGGAGAGTGGGACGGCGCCGGATGACCATCCCGGAGACTACTCGACGCGTCTGGAGGAGCTCATGAGCGACATGGAGGATGGCCCGAACGGCGACGGTCATGAGGGCGACGAAGGCGAAGAAGATGACGAAGGAGGCTTTGTGTACAGTGGTGTGGATGCCGCCCCCTCTGGTGGTTATCGCGAACAGCTGCGAGACGTACTCGGGCCGGACCACGAAGATGACGAGCTTGACGAACATGAGGTAGAGCGGTCGCTCTTGCATGACGTTGAGGAGAAGGAACACTTAGCATCCTTGATGGCTGATGAGGCGAGGGTGCGTCGTGTATATATTCAGTTTGACCGTCACTCATCCCGGCCCTCAGCCTGTTGGACCCGCCTCAGACGAGACTCCGTCCACCCCGCCTACCCCGCCTATAGCAGTCTCTGGTGCTCCATCGCCCCCGAGGCCTTCTGGTAGCAATGGCAGAAGCACTCCAAGCAGGTTTTCGCGACCCTTCCTCCACCCTACCATTTCACGCCTTCGTTCTACTACGCCGCAGGCCTCTCGTGTCCCGTCGTCAGCGAGCGTGGGTACCCTCTTCTCGCACGCACCTGAAGGTGTATCGGAGACGCCGTCGCATTTCTCGGCGCTGTCCATGTCGTCTTCAGCGACTAACTTGCCGTCAAGCGGTGTAAATGACAAGAGCCCTGTAACCTCCGAACCTCGCGAAGTCTTCCGATGGACGCATTTGAAGACCATTGGGGAGCTGTTGTTCTCCCAAAAGGCTGCTGCGCTTCTAGGCACGGAGAACATTGGCTCGCCCACTGTCATGGCCGCGAATGGCCTCATTTGCGTTGGCACTGACGCAGGCACGGCGGTCGTGTTCGACTTCAAGCAGAACCTGAAGTGTATCTGCGGCACGGAAGGTAGGCGTACCATGATCCTCTCCTCGACTATGACTCAACGATACCGCGATAGACAAAACTCTGGGACCTGTCACCGCGATCGCCCTCTCATTCGACCATACATACGTGGTGACAGGGCACGCTCACGGCCACATTCAACTCTTCGACCTCAACACACCGAAGACCCCCGCACGATTCGTTCCGCCCACGACATTGGCCGAAGTCGCTGCTGGCCGCCAGGAAGGGCACCTGGCAGGGTCAAGAATCGTCAGCGTCGGCTTTGTTGCGGGAAGACATACAGCGGTCGTCTCTGCCGACGACAGCGGCCTTTCGTTCTTCCACAGCCTAGGCAAAGTCTTCTTCATGGACGCGTCCGATACCCTTCGTCTGCTCGGGAAGTATCCTGAGGATGGCCCTGCCGCCGGACCGTCGAGCCACCACTTTCGCCGCAGAAAGACCCGCAAGGGTACCGCCCTTCTGGCAATGGCGCCCCTTCCACTTGGGACAGCGTCACATCCCACCGATCAATACAATCTCATCGCGCTTCTGACGCCGATAAAGTTGGTGATCGTCGGACTCAAGCCGTCGCCGAGAACATGGTACCGGCATCATCGCGAAGACGACGACATGTCTTCTCGATCGCGGTTCAAAGGCACTCTGGCGTGGTACCCGAGCGTGATACCGGGGGCTGGTGCTGCAGCCGAGTTGACCAATAAGAAGGAGCAGGCCAAGGGCCATGGTCCCAATCTGTCGACAACCCCTGTTCTGGTCTACTCATGGGCTGATACCTTGCATATGCTGCGAGTCTCGGAGACGAAAGTCTCTCAACAAGTGCGGAACTCAAGAACGGGGAAGGTGACTACAAAGGAAATCGGTCGGGTCACCTTCGAAGAGGCAGGCCACTGGACAGCCAGCAACACTGTCCTTGCATTACAGTGGCTGAACGTCAATGTGAGTCTGTCTCGCTCTCTCGCGTGCTTGCTGTAGCTTACATGCTAACAGACGTGTTCTGTCTTTAGCAAATTTTCGTCCTCACTCTGGACGCTCTCGAGGTGTATGATGTTCGTACGCACAAGCTCGTAGAACAGGCACCCTTCGACGCCAGGTCGCTCGTCTCTCCGACACTGCGGCATACCATCAATAACAGCGTCTCGTACCCCGATGCGATTATGGAGGTGTCGCACAGTCTCAGAGTGTACAAAGGCAAGATCTTCACCCTGGTACGTTACCTGTAGATGTGTTTACTTCGAACTCACGTACGCCTCATAGGGCCAACACGAGGTGCAAGTCGGTACCTTGCTGACGTGGGCGGATCGCATACTCTCCTTCGTTCAGCAAGGCGACTTCTTGAGCGCTATCGAGCTTACGCGCGCATATTACGTGGGCTCTTCTCCTGGGAATCGGAATGGCCTCCCAGAGTCGTCAGAACAACTCATGGAGGTTGTCGGCGAGAAGATGCGCGAGCTCATGGCAGCATCGGCGCGATTCGCATTCTCCGAGGAGCGTATGACGGACGGCACGCTCGCCGGCCTGGATGGCCAAGGCATCGACCAGACTGCACTATTTGAGGGTCTTGTGAGAGTGTGCGTCCGCGCATGCACGGCTCTCGACGACTACGACTTCCTATACGAGGACCTCTTCCAATGCTACGACGATCACGGCATAGCGAGGATCTTCCTATCCCAGCTGGAACCGTTCATCATCGACGGCAACCTACACTACGTCCCTCCCCGCATCACCCAGCGTCTTATCGCAGTTCACGACGACGATGGACGGCCTGACCTAGTCGAGCGGATCATCTGGCACATCAATCCAGACTGCTTAGATGTCAATCAAGCTATCACTCTGTGCCAACGACATGAACTGTATGATGCGTTGTTCTACGTCTACAATCGGGCGATGAAGGACTATGTGTCCCCCATTGTAGAGCTGCTAGCCCTCGTCAGGAAGATACAACAGTACCGGAGAGCGCGCGAGGAGGGAACATCTCTGCCATCATACCCTGACGACGATGCCATTGAGCCCGTGGCCTTGAACGCCTACAAGGTATACCCTTACCTAGGCAACGTCCTCACAGGCCTTGCCTACCCTTCCGCGGAGCCCCTTCCCGCAGAGGAGGCGGACCAAGCGAAGCACGATGTCTATGACTTCTTGATGTCTGGTCACTCACGACAATGGCCCAAGGAGGAGGGAGGCAAGCTTGTCCTGACTGCTGACGAAGACAACGGGGTAGAGCCCACTTACCCTTACGCCCGACTGTTACTCCGCTTCGACTCAGAGGCGTTCTTGCACACCCTCGATCTGACATTCGAAGACAGCTACCTCAGCGATCGTGATGATAGCTCGAGGAAAACGATTCGACTCCTCATAGTCAAGATCCTGTTAGACATTGTCTCGTCTGGGGAACTTGCACAGGACGCCGTGACCTTCGTCAACATATTTATTGCAAGGAACGTGCCTAAATATCACCAATTCCTCGAAATGCCTCCCACCACTCTGCACGGCATTTTGATCGGCCTTGCCAGCGATACCGACCGGAGCACTCAGGAGGATCGGCAGCTGGCCGCGGAGTATCTCCTATCAGAGTACACACCTCACGAAACCAACCGCATCATCGCGCTCTTCGAGAAGGCTGGCTTTTACCGTATACTGCGTACATGGTATCGCCGTGAGCGAAAGTGGTCTCCCTTGCTACTAACTTATGTCCATGACCGCACGCTACCGACTCTCGAGGTTTTCGGCTCTCTGGACGATTCCCTAACATTGGTGAAACGCCTTCATAAAGGCGACTTGCCTTCAGATATCGTAACAACCATCACCGATTGCCTACCGCTGCTACTGGAACGTGGCGTCGTCCCTACGGCTGCTCTTCTGGATACCCACATCCCATCGCTCCATGAAATGGCGATGAACCATCTTCATGGTCATCCAGATGCCGACAGGTTTGCCTACCTCAGATTCCTACTCGGCCCTCCTCAGGACAACGCAGAAGACGATACCCTTCCGGTCCGCAAAGGTGGTCCATCGATGCATGTCCCTCCTGTCCTGCGCCGTACCTATCTATCGCTACATTGCCGTCTAGATCCCAGCAGCGTCATTACGTCATTGCGATACCTTCCTCCAGAGCTCCTAGATGCCCCGGATGCCGCGCGGATATGCGAGGAGCATGGCATATACGACGCGGTGATCTGGGCATTGGACAGCGAAGGTGCCCCTCTAGTCGCCCTCGAAAAATCGGAAGAGTTTGAACATCAGCTATCTGCGCGTCTGGCAGCCTTCTTGGTGCACTACGACTCAGCATCAGGAACAAGTGTCCAAGATACTCTTGCTGCGCTTGACGCACTAGGACAGCGAACCGTCGCGATGTGCGTAGATCATTCGCAAAGCTCTGATGACGTACCCCTGGAGGATATTTGGTACCATCTCCTGAAGAGCCAAATCGACACCGTCCAGCGCGTCGCAGTTTGCTGCCTCTCGGAGGCACCTGATGCTTCGACGGCAGAGCCTGACAAGAGCCAGCAGTACTCCCTTCAGCAGGCTACTCTCTCTTCTCTGCGCAGGTCGATGCAGAGTGCATTCACAGCGCTGATGTCCATCAGCTCCGCGAAGGGGATTTCTCTCCCGCGACTGTTCAAGAGGTTGCTCACAACAGCATCGCAAAACGCCGTCTCCAAACCCACCCTATACGCTGAGTTCCGCACGCTGTTCACTGGGATGCTCGAAACCTACCGTTCGGACGGCGATATGCTCATCATCACGAAGCATCTCGTAGACCGCGACCTGTTCACGACGGTCGAGGAGCTCACTCAAGAGCGACTTCGGGGGTGGGCGCCATCGCAAGGGCGGTGTCAGCAGTGCAGGCAATGGCTCGTCGATGGCCAGGTTTCTGCCCCCACGGAGGACGATGCTCGGACAAGTGTTTCGGTAGTTGTATCACGGACCGGAGCCCTATACCACCAGTCATGCTTACCACCTACCCATCAGGATAATACAGTCGTACATTAGTGTCCATTAATATTCCGTGCAAAACTACTACTGATAGTCGACCCTTGCTGCTGTCGCTTACGACTCTGGAATGGATAGTAATTCGTGAAGAAGGTTTGGTGAAGGGTGTGAGAGGAGTACGCACCGTCTGTGAAGCTGGCACCCGCCATTTCCTCGAGGACCTTGAAAGTCTGGCTTTGCTGCACGGCGACTCCGAGCGATTCCGCGTCCTTACCGAAGGCTGCTACATCCAACATCATCTGTGCGCGGATCTTCTCCTCCTGTCCGTCGTCCTCTTTGGCGGGCCCGCCGAACAACGAGAATGTGGATCGCTTGCCCTTCTTGAGTCGACGGAGCGATTCTTCGGTCTTGGCGATCGCCGACAAGAAATGGATGTACCTGCCGGGGGCGTCATCAGCAGGTTTCCATTATCCCTTTCATGAGTCGCCCACCAACCTCTGTGCGACGATCTCGAACACTTCCTCCACATACGCCTGCATGAACTCGTCCGTGAGCGGCTGGCCGGGGCCCTCCGGGCCATCGACCCCGAAGAACGTCTTGACGGGCCTGAAAATGAGCGAGACGAAGTAGCTCGGCTCAGTAGGTATCCGCCTGCTCGAGGACATGGCCCTGAACTGCGAGGGTATCGAGCGCATGGACAGGAGCGCCTCGCAGGCGCGCCGCGAAAGGATGGTGATGATCTGGCCCGAGAGCGACGGGACCATCGAGGTCAGACCCGAGAGGGCCTGCCGGAGTGCATCTGTAGGGAGTAGTGCTCAGAGGCACGCCGCGTCTTGTGATCACGGCTGACTCACCTTCGGGAGTGGGGTCGCCCTCGTTCGGGTCGACCTCAGGCAGCATGATGCTCAGCTCTTCGCGCCAGATCGTCCACATCTGGGTCTCTAGGGCCCGGATGTCGATGATCGCGGTGGAGAACTGTTGCAATGCCTGCTCATCAGCCGCCGCCGCCTCCGGGGACGCGGCCTCCGCGGGCAAGTTGGGCGTGGCCGCGCGCGACAGCGATGCTGGAGAGCCAGGTATCTGTCCAATGTGCAAGGTGTTAGAGTGCAGGAATGTAGTACTGTGGTGGATGACGCACCGGTCCCTGCTTCTCGGCTGCTACGGCAGCAGCAACCTTAGTTGTCGCCTCGAATGCAGGAAGGCTGCTCTGCAACCACGTCCTGTATCGGCTGAGCAGCTGGGACGCATAGTAAGTTTGCGTGCGGCTGTTGGTGAGCGGCAGGGCACGTACCTGGAGGGTGAGCTTCCAGAACCGATAACTCAGCTCGGGGATATAGACAGGTGCACTCCAGCATGTCTGTATAGCATCCCACACGGCTGCTCCCTGGACTGTCGCAAACGGCTTGACCCCTTTGTATTGAAAGTAATGGTGAGCATGCACCCGGGTATGATAGCCCGCCGCGGAAAAAACACATACCTCTACTCCGTGTTCGCTCTAAGCGCGTCACAGCAAGGCCTTCCTCCAACCTACCGACGATCTCTTTCCACCGCAGCTGGAAGTACACCGGCAGCTGCCAGCGCCGCTCGAACTGCACGTGCACGGGGTGCGCGCGCATAGTCTCGATGGCATGCACGGACGGCGCGAGGAACTCGAGCGCGCGAATGAACGCCTGCGTCGTCTCGTGGTGCTAGAACCACCCAGGTGAGCCTCCCGTACCCAGCACATCCCAAGCGACTCGCGCACCTTGCGGAAGTCGTCAGGCTTCCCCGCCGCAAACACCACGCTCCCCAGCTCGTCCAAAACCGCCCGCCCGATCTCCGCCCACACCACATTCGCCATGATCTCAAACCCGCCCGCCTCCTCGCCCGCCCCCGCCCCCGCCCNAGGAGGGGAAGGGGGGCGGACCTTTTTGACGAAGTCCCGGACGACTTCGCGGCGGAGCACGTCCTCGGCATCGTGCCAGAGCCCGAGGACGTCGTACGTGCGCAGGCACTCCGTCACGTCTGCGATCCACTTTCCTTTGTCGAGCTCGACCGTCTTGCCATCCTTGTCCCTGCTGCTGGACGTGATGGACGTGAGGGTGCTGGCGAAGAGATGGTCGAGGTCGGAGGATAGGGTCGACTTGATGCGGTCTATGCGCTTCCCTCGGCTAGTGAGCACGAGATGCGCGAGCGAAGGCACTCTGAGGCTCACCCATTGCGACTCGTCGACGAATGCGCTGCCGTCTGTGCGCGCCTTTGTAGTGTGGTAGAGGAGCTGCGTGTACTCCGCTGCAACGCGTGCGAGGTGTTTTGCGCGGTTCCCTCGCGTCTTGTCCTCGGCGGCGTCCTCTATTCGGGAAGAAGCCTTCATGCCATCCGTGGCAGAGCTGTCGTGGTCGGCGTCTGCGGGAGACGATATCAGGAGGAGAGACTCGAGCCGTGTGATGGATTCCGAGATTTTCAACAGTAGGTGAAGGAAAGCCTATGGTCGCACGTCGTAGGTACAAGTGTCGTTCGCGAGGGGTACGCGCATACATACCTTCTCCTCCCTGAGGGTCGCCCGCTTGCTCAGTTTGAGCTGAACGTCGTCCTTGACGACCTGCAGTACTTGTCGCGCAGCCTAACACTCCGTCACATAAGAGGGAAGCCATGCATTGCAATACTCGACGTACAAATACATGGGATTTCATGTCCGACAAGGGTGATTTTAGCCGCTCCAACCTCGCTCCTTCTCCCCGCAAGTCGGTACTGAGGCTGATGAAGGCCTCGTAGTCATCATTGATGAGCTTGACGAGTTCCTCCTTCAGCGTGGCCAGATAGTCCCTGAGCTCGGTTCGCAGATCAGGAAGAGAGGTGTACGCGCGGGAAAGGAGGAATTCTTCGACATCGAAGCCTTTAGCGGACAAGTAGGGATTGCTATGTGAGAGTGGGACATAGACCGGCAGAGCGCGCTCAGCCTTGGTAATTTCGTCTCCTGGGTCTCTGGGGTGTGGTTGAGATGAGGAATTCTGTTCCCTAGCGACCAGTTCTTCCGCTAGCCGCTGCAGGTCGAATGGATCGTTACTCGGGCTGTCTGTCTCTGGACTTTTCAGGGATGACATGCCAGGTCAAGGTCGCCGGGCACTCGCCGTGAAGAGTGATATCCGGCAAAAACGTTAGGCAGTACTCTTGTGATCTGCCTTTGCCCAAGAAGAGTACTTGTCGTGGAGGAGTTTGAGTGGCGAGCGGATGGAAAGGACAGCGAGTGCGGTGGTAGTTGAGACGGTAGGATGCAGTGACGCCACCTTCGAACAGGCGCCCATGTAGAGCCGATCTGGATCTGTGGGCTAGTAGCGATCGGGCGTTTCAAGTGCAAACGCTGACCGTACCGCGATTCGAATGCTATGTGCTACTGCGTTTTCCAGACGGTCATTCCGGTAGCTTGTGTTACTCTGCACACACTCACAACGCGTAGACAGAGGTGAAGTGAGGGCAGATGCACAGCGAGCGAACGCGGTCACGAGACCGCGCCCTCGAGTGATTGATGGGACTCGGCTTGGCGACGGAGAGCTGTGCGCGGGCGACTGGCAGTCTGAGTCTGACAGTGACAATCTGACACTGACACGGCCCATCGCTTCTCCGCGCCCGGGGCGTAGACCTGCATCGCATCAATCCCGCGAAACCGCATTCCCCCTCTCTCTACACTATGCGAATTGCTCCTCTTGACGATGCCGAGGTCGAGCTCAGCCTGCTATCCCCCCACGCACGAGACGAGTCCGAGAGCAGCAGCGAGACCCTTGTCCATGACGACATCGACATCGACGAGGAGAGCGTCAAGCCCGTCCTCAAGAAGCGGCCCGTGTCGTGGAAGGAGAAGAAGGGCATGATCCTACTCACCTGCTTGTGTACGTCCTAGGCTGTCAGTCATCTGTTCTCATCCTCACACTCAAGCCACGTACCGTCAGTTCTAAGTCAGGGTGTACCAGTGAGTCTGATGTAACCCTCGCTCTCGATGTGCCACGTTTGACCCCGAACACAGTTAGGCCTCGTAACAGGATCGCTCCCCTTCCTCCTACGAAGTCGACTGACCTACTCCCAACTTGCCACCTTCTCCCTCTCCGCATATCCCTATTCCCTCAAGCTTCTCTGGTCACCCCTCGTCGACGCACTCTACTTTCCCTCGATCGGTCGCCGGAAATCATGGCTCATGCCCCTGCAACTACTATCTGGTACTATAATGCTTGTACTATCATTCTACGGAGACCACATGCTAGATAACGTACGTCGTTGACACGGCTGCCCGAGAAGCTACTCACTTCTGAGTGCCTTGACAGGCTGTCGATTATCTGTACACACTGACTGCTGCATTTACATTCCTCATCATGACAGTCGCGACACAAGGTCAGTTTCTCCTGCCTTTGATTACTCAAGGCGGCATCCTCACTGATACCTCGTCTAGATATTGCGGTCGACGGTGCGTCTTCCGCGCTCCGCGAGAGGACGCTTGCTCATATCCCCGCGCCGGATGTCTAGGCTGGGCACTAACCCTTCTCTCCGAGCGACACAAGTCGTACATCCCCACCTGCCAGACCATAGGACTGAGCACAGGCTCGCTCCTGTCATACACAGGTTTCCTCGCATTCAACAGCGAAACATTCGCGTACGTCCGTCCCTCGCGCTCATCCCTATAAGGCTCCTCACCCGGCCGCGGCCGCCCGCAGCGAAAAGCACCACATCCCGCGGTTGACCCTCGGGGCGTACTGCATGTTCTGCGCGATGCTGTCTTACGCGCTGACGCTCTGGCTTCTATTCGAAAAGGAGGTGCGTTCGCTTGTTCTATCCATGCCTCCGCCCCAGCTAACCCCCACGTGCCCGCGACCCGCAGAAAGAAGTAGAGGAGGACGCCGACATGAGCCTCAAGTCCATCTACATCAAGATGTGGGAAGTCATGAAACTGCGCCGTACGTCCCGCCCCCCTCACCTCTCCCACCCCCGCTCCCGCCTGCTCACCCCGCCCGCACAGACGTCCAGACGCTCCTCATCCTCCTGCTCGTCGCCAAGATCGGCTTCCAAGCCGACTCCGCCGTGTCCACGCTCAAGATGGTCGAGAAGGGGTTCTCGAAGGAGGACCTCTCGCTCGTCGTCCTCATCTCCTTCCCCTTCCAGATCACGGGCGGCTGGCTCGCGGGCCGTTGGAGCAAGGGCGAGCGCCCGCTCCGCGCGTGGATGCACGCATACTGGCCCGCGTTCGCGCTCGTCCTCCTCTCAACGCTCACCGTCTGGGCGTTCCCCCACCCGCCCATCCCCGTCGGCTGGTACGTGTTCATCATTCTGCAGAGCATCGTGAGCTCGCTGGTCATGTGCGTGGATTTTGGGCTGTGTCGAACGCGGTGGCGGGGATGGCTGACGGGGTTATAGGACGGTGCAGTTCGGAGGGATGACCGCGTTCCATACGCGCATATCGGACCCGGTTGCTGGCGGGACGTACATGACCGTAGGTGTTCTTCCCCATGCTGCTAGTTGTGCGGCTCACTCACCTTTGCTCAGCTATTCGCGACCTTTAATAACCTGGGTCTCCTCTGGCCAAGATACTTCGTCCTAAAAGGTCCACCATGCCGACCCAGTGCCTCCGTGATGCAATCTGACGCACCCTCCTCTCCTCGCAGGCGTCGACCTCTTCACTGTCGCAACCTGCAGCGTCCCCTCCCTGACCTCCCTCGAGAGTACGTCCCCCCNCCCCCCCACCTGCCCGACCGCTCCCTAACCGCTCCCCTCCCCGCAGACATCCCGCCCGCAAGCTGCGTCACCAGGGCGGCAAAGGGACTGTGCACGGCGGCGGGCGGGACGTGCACCGTCGAGCGCGACGGGTACTACGTCATGTCCGCGATCTGCCTCGGCGCGGGCTTCATCCTCCTCATCTCCTTCATGATCCCCACCGCGCGCCGGCTCCAAAGTGCGTCTCTCTCTTTCCCTTTGCCTTCGATGGCCGTGTGCTGATGCGGTGCCTTCGTTCGCAGCAATCCCCGCGAAGGAGTGGCGCGTGCGCTCGTCATAGCGCTGCGCCCCAGTGTCGGCGGTGCTAATATGTATGGCTCTGTTCCCGTCACGATGTCCCGTCGCACGCATCGCATGTCCTAACTTACCATCGCTGCTATTTATCATGCAAGATCACTTCGTCTGATCGGACCCTGTGGTTGCTCGTCGCCCTGCGGTGCAAATTGGCTAACTCCGTGCGAGCCATAGCTACGATCATGGCCACCGGCAAGGAGCTACATATTATGTTAGTCTGTCCTCCGAGTCGGACTGCGACACCCTGCGCTTCGCCACTAGGTTCGTCCGAGACGCAGACCACATGCACGTTCTGTGGACGTTATGGTCCGCAGTACTACCCACCAGCGAGTGACCACTGACGACTCCCGCCGCCTACCCACCGATCAGAATGCGTCGACTGTCCACCAGTGATGCCATTCCGCACGTTCCCACCCCAACGTAGTCAAAGAAGCAATTAAATGACATGCATATACATTCGCCACCCCACGAGCGTGGCATTACACCTAGGCGTACAATAATAGCGGGCGCACAGCAGCAGCATGATGATATGTATGATAGTAGTAATATCGAGACCTAGAGAGAAATCCGCTTTAATATTCAATTGGTTGTGTATATCAGGGGGATGATGCGAGCGAGGGAGGCATGGGGGATTTTGGGGGCACGCTCCGGCATATCCGTCGAGATTCGCATTACACAAGGGAGCACTTGGCGAGAGGGAGGGGAAGGAAAGGTGGGAGAGAATAACGCCAGCGACCAGCGAGCCGACGGCCGAACTGCGAAAGACGACGCCTGAGAACATAAGGAAGGGAAGGGGGCGTAGGCCGCAAAGGGATCGGCAGATGGAAAGAACGTAGTAAACAGCGAACGGTTACTTGAGTGGCAAAACACAAACGAACGCGAACTCTAACCTGGACCAGGCTGGCAGCGGAGGGACAATGCGACAAGGATGGAGGAAGAGGAGGCAACAGTAGTAGTATGGTGACAAGCGGTGGGACATCAAATTCACTAAGCCGAGACCGAGAGGAGGATTAGAAGGGACAAGCACGAGCACCGGATTCAAAACGCACGTATTGATACAAGTCGGGCCAAGGCAAGCGAGCAGATGCAAACCGAGAGCAGGATATGAATAGGAGCGAGACGCGGGGTCCCTGACCCAGGATTATCGAAGATGCGTAGACAGTGGGAGCGGGGGTATGCACGAGGGCGGGGGTAACATGCGACAGTGGCTATGGGTGGTGTTGCTGCGCTGCAGTAATTGGAGAAGGAAGGAAGACTAGGGGATAGTGTGTGCTCATGAGCGCTAGCGGCGGGCGAGCGTAGGCCAAGACTATTGCGCCCTCCGCTGTGACTGGCCGGGCACCCTCCGCGAAAAGTCGATCGCGTCGTACGCGGGCGGCGGCATCTCGTACACGCTCTCCGTCTCCGCCTCCCGTGGCACATGCGCGAACGACGCGCGCACTCTCCCCGCATCTACGTGCGCGCTGTCGTCCGGCAGAGACCCATACATAGCCCCTACAGGCGGGTAGTACGCCTGTGGCGGCTGCCGCGCGATGGCCATCCCTTGCATCCGCCCCGCAGGCGCGTTGCCAGCGGACGGTCCCGCACCGGCGGCTTGCGTGTTCGCGTACTCCGCCGCAAGCTTCGGCGGGAGCGGCAGCGAGTTCATGGGAGGCGGGGGCGGCGGAGGGATCGGGCGTCCGCCGAGGCTTCGCCGTGCAAGACTGCGCGCGGAGGTGTGCGCGGGCGTGAACGGCGAGCCCTGTGCAGGCGAGTGGGGGAAGGAGCTAGTCGGGATCTGCAACGGTGGGGCGGAGTTGAAGGATAGTGGACTCGACAATACGCGTTGGCGGTCGGGCCCCTGGGAGAGACCGAGCGAATTTTGCGGTTGTTGGGCGACGTTCGGGTCCTGCGGAACAGGCGGCCTAGGGAGCTGTCGTGGAGGGCGCCGTACACTGCTCGTCCCGGCAGGCAGAGGCACTGAAGTAGTCGGAGTAGAGGTGATAGAAGTCTGTGCGGTGGTACCATAGGAGGACACGGACGAGGCCGTGGAAGGGCGGCCGTCATCATACGAGTATGGATGCGACAGGGACGACAGCGATGGCCGTGGCGACATCTCCTGAGGTATGCCCGCTGCGG
Source organism: Fomitopsis pinicola (assembly GCA_001931775.1). NCBI lineage: Eukaryota > Fungi > Basidiomycota > Agaricomycetes > Polyporales > Fomitopsidaceae > Fomitopsis > Fomitopsis pinicola. The sequence continues at coordinate 135,614 of MPVS01000025.1, forward strand.
GTGCTGCAAGATGTTGATGAGGCTGAGAATAAGACTCTGGTGCACTCTCGTACTCGTACGGTGTTGGCTCCGGATTGGCTACCTGGAATCGACGCTGAGGCGGCGACCGCAAGTCCTGGTAGCTCCCACTCATCTCGTTCTTGTAGGAAAACTGGGAAAGGGTGTTGTTCATGCTGTGCATACCAACAAGATGTGATCCCGAGTATCTCGGCGGGAGATGGTGCTGCGAATTCGAGGAAAGCGAGGACCCTGGCGTTGACGGCGAAATGATCGTTTCGCTTCCGCCAGAGCCGCTTCCGGATGACCAAGACATGTGGGCCTCCCACGGCCGTGAACTGCGACTGCTCGACGGTGTCACAGGCGTTGAGCCGTCGAAACTGCTTCCTGGACCCAGTGTCATCCCTCCCGGGCTCTGCGGTTCCGGCTCCTCTTTTTCTCTCTCCTGTTCCTGTTCCTTTTCCTTTGCCAGCAGCTCCTCTGCTCGCTCAGGATGGATGATGGCTAGCCATTTCTTCGCGGACCGCGAGCTACTCCCCGGTAGGTGTGCATCTGCGGGCCTATCGAGCCACTCTTGTGTTGTAGTTGTGAGTAGAAGAGAGGTGACGACTAGGTAGTCCAGGAGCAAGAAGGGTACACCGGCGTGGTTCTGTTGGCTCCGCGCGAGATCCGGAGCCGTCAGGGTTTGATATATTCGGAGGCGTGGTGGTGCAGACAAGGTCGCTGCATCCAGCACGGCGACGGGACCTTTGATGCCGGAGGTACCACACTGCGAAAGCAGTTAGCACACCATTTCAGAGGCACGACGCACGGGTAGTCATGAGGAGAAAATCGAGAGGCATTTCCGTTCTCACCATCCGCCATGAAGCGTGAGGGTGCCGTACGCCCAGAACGCGAGCGTCCTTGTGGGCGCTGCTTTAAATGGCAGGTCTCGGCGGCGCTGACACTAGAAGCCGCATGCCATGGGAGAGGCTCAGCGCGGTGTGGTTGCAAGTCGCCCGCGTCGTCAGGATATGGAGCCCACCGACGATGGGCCTACGATGCACCCCCCGCTCAGGTTCATGGCACGGAGATATAGGCATCGTAGCGCCGTATTCATGCCGAAAGCAGACTCGCAGCGTAGCCAGTGGACTCGCGCAGGGGGTGCATATGACAGCTGTCATCAGCTATCGTTGATCGATCCGCATTGCTGCTCGAATTCGCTCAGGCGCGGAGTTGCCGTGAGCGAGGAAGGTCGAATGGATGCAACCAACGGCGCGCTCGCCGCGGGCGCAGGGCGCACGAATGACACTGAGCGGTACTCACCACGTAGCAATCGCCCGGTATCAGCTTCCACTTGAGCGTATGTGGATAGTGAGGCACGCTGAACTTCCTTGATCTGTACGGCGTGAGTACGCGCAGGGCACAAGGGAAGGAGCAGAGATACGCACGCAAGGTTGCCTAGCGGGCCGGCCTTCAGAAACTCATCAGTGTCCCTCCAACTGCCGTTGCTCATCTGGATGGTCTTGCCCGAGCGACCCTTCCCCTTGCTGGACGCCGAGACGGTCTGCGGCCATTGGATAGATGCCGCCTTGCCTGCCTCCCTGTGGCTCGCATCGAGGCGGTAGACATGGGTCAAATCGCGGGCAGTCTCGACGATATATAGAGGATCCTTTGTGACGGTATCGCGAATAATTGTATCCAGGAAGGACGGCCCAGAGAGCTTGATGGTGAGGAGAGGAGGCACCTCTGCGGTGGAGCGGGGTGTGGTAGCACTCTTGGAACGCGTCGGGACCATATCCCGGTCGCGGCCTGAGTTTCCCGCACCAAAGTCGAGGAGACGTTGTACTGGCTGCGGAAGGACAAGAGAAGGTGGGCGGAAGAGGCTGGACGGGCTTGTTGGCTTGTCGCCAGACTCCTTGCTGGTGGACGAGGACGAGGATGTGAGGGGAATGTCGAGGGGAAAAGGAGATACGCCCCCGCGTGCCATGGTAGAGGGCGGCAGCAGGGCGCCCTTGCCATACAACCCGCTCTGAGATGATGCCTCGCTTATGTAATCCATCCCTCTACCGCGGCCATAACACCTGCGATCCTCGTTGTCGCGGAACCGACGAGCCCGCGTTACCCGGCCATAATAAGTAATAATAACGACTTCCATCTAGGCCTGACCACGCGTACAGAACTCGCTCACGATGGACCAGGCAGTGCTCCCAGCGACCGCGCACACCAATCCCTGCTAGCCCGTTCCGCGGTCTGCTGAGCCGCCCGCCATCGTCGGTTCAGCCAGGGGGCCAGACACTGAGAGTCAGACAGCGCCCAGTCTCCGCTCGCAGGCGCTAATCGGCACTTTCCTGCACGTGCCGCTACTGGCGAGTGCAGACGCGCGCAAATCCCGTGGCCCAGCTCGAGACGCGTCTTTCACCGCGACCACTTCGCTGACCTGCGCCCGCTCGCTGCCCCGTTTCACGCTGCCGCAAACCCCCTGAATCAAAATAACAGACCAACCAATGGCCAACGAAGTCACGTCTGCCGGGTACGCGTTTCCGCCATGTGCGCGCTCGCGCTCTGTACTAACCAACATTGTCCGCCGTAGATCCGCCACTGGCGCGTCCGCCAACGCGCCGAACGCCGCCGCGTCGCCTGCCGGAAAAGGCAAGGGCAAGTTCGTCCAGGAGGACGTGGCGGACGACGATGACGATGACGACGAAGAAGAGGAGGAGGAAGACGAAGAGATGGAGGAAGAAGAGGTGCGTTCTTCTCCCGCGTCTCGCGCATTACGAGGCGCTGACGCGTGCCACCGCATACAGGAGGACGATCTAGAGGAAATAGACCCCTCCGTGATCATCGGCAGCCGCCGCACGCGCGGCGTGCGCGTCGACTACACCTCCGCGGCCGCGCTCGAGAAGGCCGGCCTCAAGCCGGAGGACGCCGACGACGAGGAGGGCGAAGAGTCGTTCGTCGCGAAGGACACAGAGATGCAGGAGGACTGACATGTTCCCCGTGTTCTGCCATCCAAAATGCATACTCCCCCATCTCAATGGCGTAATAGCCGCGAGAGTGCGAGAGCCTATACAACTGTTTTCATTATGTGTACCTGCAGGCGGTGTAGCTTCTTGTTACTCTCTATTGTTGTCATGTCCCGCTTGCCATCGGCAGCGCTGTTATCCGAATGCAATTGTTGATGGTTTTCGAGAACGTCCGGAAGATAGTTAGTAGACTAAGTAGCCCCTCGCCGAGGAGATAGGGTGAGCGCACATATCTCTACTAGAGCTGCTACCGTACGCGTTATAGATGGCCGCCCATGATGTGAATTCCACTTACAGTTACACGTATTTACAAGCCTGAGTAATTCATGCGAATAGCATGAGTAGCCAAGCAGTTAAATTCAACGAACCTTCGACGTCATCTTCTCGGCGAGAACCTCACCACGATTCTTCGCCCAAGGGGAATAGAATGCTCTCAGCTCTCGCCTAGGCTTCGTGTCGATAGCAATTGGCAAAATCAGGCAAGGGTATTCACCAAAGCGACACTGCATTGACCATCCGTCCGTAACAACCGAACCGACGACAGACACGAGACGTAACCTACACCGAGCAGGCACGCGCAAGCGCGCTCACCAGCCGCAGCACAGGCAGTTCGTCAACCCAAGAGGGGAGAACTACACATGGAGCAGGAGGGAGACAGCTGCAAGCAACGCGACCACAGGTAAGACTGGCTACGAACTGCAGAAGGAAAGAGGACAAACAGAATGGCGTAACAGCGAAGCAGCGGAGTAAAAAAAAAAGAGATGGGAGGAAAAGAGATACAAAACAGAAAGATAGTGTACTGTGACTGGTCCGTTTAAATAGACCCGAGAGACCCAGAGATGCTGTAGCCAAGAGATAGAACTGACGAACGAAGAGAGGGAGGCAACGTGTCTAACACACGCCGACTTCCTGGTTAGCCACGCCGCTCATGTCCCACTCGCCGAGATCGAGGTCGATATCAAGGTCGAGCGCGGGCGGGTACGCCTCCGCGTCAGGTTGAGCACCAGAGAGCATGTCCAACAATCTCTGCATCTCCGTCTGCCCCTCCCAGTCGACAGCCATGGCGTCGCTCAGCGTCTCCGCGGCCCCGGGGGGCGCGGCGGGGGCTTGCGCCGTGGTTGCTGATGCGGGCGCGACGGGGAGAGGAAGAGGACAAGTGGGCAGCGCCGCCGACGCGGACACGGGTGAGGGCGCGAGGATCTCGCGGAGGAGGTTTTCCATAGCCACCTCATCCACAGCTGAAGGGGGCTGCTCTTGGCCAGAGGCCGAGAAGGGAGGAGGAGGGGCGGAAGGATTGATCCCGAGCGTGAGTTGGAGGAGGTTGGTGTCTGACGGAGGCTCTGGCCCACCCGCTGCAGGGGCACCGACGATAAACGAGGGGCGTCGGTGCTCACCACCCGTGCTAGGTGGCAAGTGGGGGCAAAGTCGTCAAACAATTCGAGGGGGGTGCTCGGGTCCGTGGGAGCGGGGGAGATGGGGTACACGGGCGTCGGGACTAGGACGGGAAATGTGGTGGTCGTGGGGGAGTCCGACGGTGGGGAGTCGGCTGATGGGGATGGGGGAGTCGCGGAGGAGCTCGCTGAGGACGAGGACACAGGTGCGCCAGGGACGTTGAGCGGCAGCCCGGAGGCGGCTAGCGCCTTGACGACGGCGTCCCAGCCCGTCTCGAGCGTCTTGATCCTCGCCCTCAGCTCCTCGTTCTCCCGATCCCTTGCTCTATCTCTTTCTCGCTGTTCTTTGACTTTGTCATCCTCTGATTGCCTGAGGCCCATGAGGCCCATCCCGGCTCGCAGCTGCCTGTTCTCCTCCTCGAGCTCGGCTACCCGATGCTCGAGATAAGCGAACTGCGCCTTCCGCCTGTCGCGCGAGTTCTGGGCCGCGATGCGGTTGCGATGTGCGCGGGCTTCCTTGCGCTCCTCGGTTGTGGTCTCGGAGCGGGAGCGCTTGCGGGGCGGTTCTGTTGATGATGAGGGTGCGGGGGAGTGGGACGATTCGGCGGGCGATGAGGCGTCGAGCGCAAGTTCAGTGTCTGCTGCTCGCTTCATGGCGGAGGCGTTATACGTAGACGTTACGTGGAGGAGAGGTGGTCAAAGGAAAGGCGAGTCTTTGTAGAGCTGAGCTGACTGCGGTCGGGGCGCAGGACGTACGTGGTGGTCGTGAGGAACGTCGGAACACGTCGATGCCACGTAAGACAAGTCAGTTGATGCATGTTTGCCGGCCCGCTCTCAGGCACCGCCTTCTACCACCTAACCATCCCACATGAGCGCTCTCATTAGGCAGGTCAGAGGGTCCGTGTGACCGCTGTAATTAGGCCCGATTATTCGCATCTCTGTGACTTCCTGCTATCTCCTGCAAGTTGCAGGAGATCAACTTCCGGGACTTCCGACAGAGGGCGCTGGGCTTACTCACGTGCTCTGTGGCCCGCACCGGCTCGGGCTGCCCAATATGGTAGGCGCTTTGCAGGCGCCATCGCTGCCCCCGCGCTCGCCGATGCGCGCGCTTGTGTGCTCGCTGTCGGCGACGATGACCACGCGTTCCACCCTCCCCTCATTGTTTTCCGCCGCAAATTTTTGCATGCTCAGTGTGTTGTATATCAGGTTATGTTCTGTAGTGCTCGCTTGTATCTTAAACATGAAGTAACTCTAGAATGCAGTCACCAGTACTCTAATGTATTACCATTTCCTACTCTGAAAGAACGGTTCTGGGATAAAGCCTCTGTTCTGTTATGTGCTTCATACCCATCTATCACCACTTATGNTCATTAGGCAGGTCAGAGGGTCCGTGTGACCGCTGTAATTAGGCCCGATTATTCGCATCTCTGTGACTTCCTGCTATCTCCTGCAAGTTGCAGGAGATCAACTTCCGGGACTTCCGACAGAGGGCGCTGGGCTTACTCACGTGCTCTGTGGCCCGCACCGGCTCGGGCTGCCCAATATGGTAGGCGCTTTGCAGGCGCCATCGCTGCCCGCGCGCTCGCCGATGCGCGCGCTTGTGTGCTCGCTGTCGGCGACGATGACCACGCGTTCCACCCTCCCCTCATTGTTTTCCGCCGCAAATTTTTGCATGCTCAGTGTGTTGTATATCAGGTTATGTTCTGTAGTGCTCGCTTGTATCTTAAACATGAAGTAACTCTAGAATGCAGTCACCAGTACTCTAATGTATTACCATTTCCTACTCTGAAAGAACGGTTCNATCTTAAACATGAAGTAACTCTAGAATGCAGTCACCAGTACTCTAATGTATTACCATTTCCTACTCTGAAAGAACGGTTCTGGGATAAAGCCTCTGTTCTGTTATGTGCTTCATACCCATCTATCACCACTTATGTCAGTATCATCAATCAGTGGTGGTCATCCTTTGAAGAAGGGGAAATACCCCTTATAAGAGATGGCTATATATCATCTAAGCAGATAAGCCTCCAAGTCTAAGCTTCTATGATACACATCATATTAAGTCTCTGGATCATTCGTTGGCCTCACTTTGCTAGTAGAACGTACATCCACATCCCAGGGTTGTAATGTCAGTATGATGCATACCAAGTATAGTTAAGAAATTATCAGACTATGTAGCTATCCCAGGTCAGTAAAGACACTGTTGTAGCATAATGGTATATCTAGCTTACTACCTGTATACTTTCTAAGTATCAAAGGCCAACGGATCTCTGTGAACAAGTCGAATAATGCTTGCATGAGGAAACCAGTGATCGTCATCTCCCCCTGTCATATTTGTTGTGCTGAGATATTTTAAAATATTGATGAAGGATATTCATCATCTCATGCATATATGCGCAAATTTTCAGAGCAAACGTACCGATACAACAGCTCCCATAACGAGTTTAACGTCGCCGGAGGCACCTCGGGTGACATGCCCGAGGCGTAGCCGATGCATACATCGCTCGAAAGCGTAATGCACTTAGTGAGCGCCCTACGCCACAACGGCTACGAATCAACAAATACCCTTCCCCTGCATGCACATCTTCTCTAAACCTCACCGGACAAGTTCTCAGCTGTATAGTATGTACGTAGAGTCTGTACTTGAGTGCTCCGAAATGTTATTTCCCCACAGTACCTCGTTCCGAGACGTCACATGTGTCAGCCACAGCATCAGCCACCGGAGCGAACATAGTCACATCGCGGCATGGGACAACTACTAAGTGACTTATGGTATCTACAGGCTAAATCCATGCATATCAACTGACTATAAATGTTAAAGATCCACCTGCTTGGGCTATGTCCTCGAGCACAACAATGACAACAGTATTCATTGGCCCTTCAGGTGCACCTAGCTCAAATAGGACTTGATTTGCAATCCTAACAAGTGGGAAGCTTCAAAGCTGCTGCTGAGCTAGTCAGGGTACACAATAAAACTACTCCTTAGGCATTGCACCTGTTCCAGGAGCTCTGTTCTTGTGGCAAGCTCATAATACTCCCATCTTTGGAACCAGTATTTTGTCTTATGGTCTGTAAAAAACCTTACAGAGAGAATCAAAAGCATGTAAAAGAGACATATATCTCAGTTTCACACAGTTTCAACCGTTCTTTCTTGCAGAAACAGGTGTGTAGTCATGAGGATATTGATAGTAGTAATTAACGGTCTATTGTAATGGAACATATCGTATAACTCTATCATTAGTCAATTATTATAAATCAAATAAACTAAACAAAAATTTGCGGCGGAAAACGATGAGGGGAGGGTGGAACGCGTGGTCATCGTCGCCGACAGCGAGCACACAAGCGCGCGCATCGGCGAGCGCGCGGGCAGCGATGGCGCCTGCAAAGCGCCTACCATATTGGGCAGCCCGAGCCGGTGCGGGCCACAGAGCACGTGAGTAAGCCCAGCGCCCTCTGTCGGAAGTCCCGGAAGTCGCAGGAGATAGCGGGAAGTCACAGAGATGCGAATAATCGGGCCTAATTACAGCGGTCACACGGACCCTCTGACCTGCCTAATGAGAGCGCTCATGTGGGATGGTTAGGTGCTTCTACACACATCACGCAAACAGCCACAGGCCCACAGCCACGCAACTTGAACGCGTTGAACTTGAAGTCACTTCCTCGTCGACGCGAAGATCCAAGAGGGAGTTTGCGAACGGCGTAGAATTCAGATAAATCAATCTGAATGGATAGTGTACAGGAAAAGATGGCAGAAGTAGAATAGTCGCTGTGGAAAAGACACCAGGGCAACACCGCGTCCGGTGTTGCAATGCAGTCTCTGCCGGTAGGTTCAGTGAATGTATACAGTAAAGGGCTTGAGAGGTAGGCGGAGCTATCGTAGTACTAGGCAACCAGGCAAGAGGTGAATGTTCGTAGCTTCGGGGCAGGATCTTCGGCCACGCATCAGATCGAGGTACGAGCACAGTAAGGGCAACCAGGACTCGTATCGCTGATCCATGTAGGATTAGAGGCGACCAGATTGTTTGCAAGAGAAAAGGCAAGCTGAGTCGGGTCTCGATATTTGAGTAGGAGCCCGAGGTGAGCGCGGTCCCAGGGGCGAGAGCTTTGAGGAGCCGAAGCGGCAGGGAGTCGTCAAGAGAACCCAAGAGGTGTAGACAGGAGACAAATCGACAGAAGCGGTATTCTGACAAGCTGAAGACAAGGATTGGTGGACCGAGCGCGAGTACGGTGTTGATAGAATGCCGGGATGAGACTGTCGCTAGCCGTGCATGAGTTGACGGCAGCGACGAGGCGAAGAGCACAAACTGCCTCTGGGGTCGACCCAGACAGGTGGTGCGCTCCATGACAAGCGGGGCACTGCCGAGAGGATATTCACGAGGATTGTCGAATGCGATGTCGACAGACCGGAATCAGACCGAAGGAGGCATCAGCTCACAGAGACGTCGCGAACACTATCTGCAGGATAGCTCTGCGATTGGGTTAGTATGCAGCGAAAAGGTGGAAGAAACAAGTTTTACCCACAGCGAAACCAGGGTGAACCGTATCAGTCCCAATCCCAAAAATCGTAATCGTTGGGCTGAGAGTCGACGATGTCAGGAGGTGCAGATTGTGGGCGACGGCGCTCTCGGTACAACTCCCAGGCGTCGAGGAGATAGCCAGGGTAGTCCACAAACCACGAGCAGACGCCCCAGATGAACCAAAAGGCAGCGAAGCCGCGGAGGCTGAAGACGATGAGCATTTGATAGTAGCCGAAGGACGACGGCAGCAAGCCCTTCTTCAGACAGAGTCGTTGGAAGGTCAGCTCGGGGTACTCATACCGCCATACGGGCGGCGCTTCTTCATCCGGTACGACATAAACGAAGGGCTTCTCCTTGGTCAGGGTTTGCCGGTATAGGCTGTCGGATGGGGCAAAGCCGATGATGTTGAAGTACAGGTCATAGGTAACAACGTCCGACGGGATCTCTGGGACTTCCAGGGCCTTCAGCGCGTGAAGAGTAGGTGCTTCCGGGACCGACCAGTCAAGCGTAGGCACCTCCAGTACAGCGACCGGTGCAGCATCCAAGAGCAGGACTTCCGGAGCGGCGTCGAGGAGCAGGACCACAGCTGTCGGATCCAAGAGGACCTGTACCTCGCCAGGCGAGGTGTCCGCCGCACTGGGTCGTTGAACCGTCTTCGAGCTAAGCCCGGAATCAATAAATCGGCATGGGAGACGGTAGGGAGAGCGCAGTGCAAATACTCGCTGATGGCACATCCCATTATGTGTACTCCCGCCGGACCGACCAGGCGACGATCAACGTTGCGGGGATACCATCCAGCAGTGTTGAGAAGGAGCAATGTCTTTAGGGCGACGGCGCCCTTCAAAAGGAATGGCGCCAGCAGCATTGTCAAACGCTGGACGAGGGGTCGAGAGAGGCGAGGTTCAAGTGGTCAGGGTCGAGCAAGAGGTTGAACCGGTTGAGGTGGGTCGGTGGCACGCGGCTTTATATAGTCGCGCGTCGCGTCGCGCACGTGAGAAACGCGTTGATCAACAGACGACGGGTCGAAATTCAGAGACATAAATCGTCAACTCGCCAGAGCCTGCGCCACGACGTCGATGGCAGAACCGTGCCAATGCTATGGAGAGTCTTAGAGCTGTCACCATCGTTTGATATATATCTAGAGACTGGAAGCCAACTGGAGACACCATCTATCTTGCATGAATGTGATGTGAGCGCAAAACTGCAACGACATTCAGTGCAGTGATCCCACTTTTCGTCGATGCGACGGAGGGTCTGGCGCAAAGTCCGCGTTTGACAGAAAACTGAGGCGGATTCATATTAGTGCGTAGGAGGCAGGGTCACAGAATACAGTGAAATATAGGAGTAGTATCCGGCAAAGACTGCAGTACAACACCGCGTCCGGTGTTGCAATGCAGCCTCTGCCGTTTCGAAAGGAATTAGGTTCCATGGATGTTTAGTAAGGTAAACAATAACTATACAGCCACTGTAATATCACGCAAACCAGGCAAGAGGTGGATGTCCGTAGATCCGCAGGGTAGGATCTTCGGTAAGCTTCGGTGACACATTAGGTCCAGGTGGAGTACAGTAGGAGGCCAGACAGAATCGGTAGTCGATGTAGGATCAGAGGCAGCGAGATTGCATGCAAGAGCCAAGTAGGCTGAGTCGAGTCTTGAAGAAAGGCACCAGAGGTGAGCGCAATCCCAGGGGTGAGCGTGTTGAGGAGCCGGAGCGGTGACCAGTCGTAGAGAGAATGGAAGAAGTATGGACCAGAGACAAATCGACTAGAGCAGTATCTTGACATGCCGAAGGACAGAGATGGTGAATCAAGCGCGCTGATAGAATGCAGGGATGTGCTGGTAAGCCGGTGTCGCCAACTGTGCACTAGTTGACAACAGCGACGACGCAAGGAGGAACAGACAGCCTCTCGGGTCAACCCAGAGGTTTTGTTCACCACGGCAAGCAACCGGGAGGATATCCACGACGGTTGTCGAATGCGATGTGGACCAATGTCGACGGACCGGACTAAAACCGAAGGAGACATTGGCTCACCGAAGCATCGCGAACGATATCTCCAGGACAGCTCTGCGATTGGGTTCGTGAGCGACGACAAAGAGGAAGAAACAAACGTTACGCACAGCGAAACGAGGATGAGCCGAATCAGTCCCAATCCCCAAAATCGTAATCGTTGGGCTGAGCGTCAGCGATGGCGGGAGGTGTAGGTCGTGGTCGACGGCGCTCTCGGTAAAGCTTCCAGGCTTCGAGGAGATGGCGAGGGTAGTCCACGAACCACGAGCAGATATCCCAAAGAATCCAGAGGAGAGCGAATCCACGAAGACCGAGGACAACATCTATGCGACCTTGGCCCAAAGACCGCGGCGGCGAGCCTTTCTTCAGACAGAGGCGTTCGAATGTCAGCTCGGGGAACTCGTATTGCCAAACAGGAGGTGCTTCAACATCGGGTATGACAGGAACGAATGGCTTGTCCTTCCTCCGTTCTACCCAGAAGACACTGTCAGGCGGAGCGAAGTCGATGATGTTGAAGTAGAAATCGTAAGTGATGACATCGGATGGGACTTCCGGCGCCTTCGGCACGAACAGAGTGGGCGTTTCCGGGACCGACCAGTCAAGCGTGGGCACCTTTAGTATAATGACCGGGGCAGCATCCAAGAGCAACACTTCCGGAGCGGCGTCAAGGAGCAGGATCTGAGGTGCAGGATTCATAAGGAACTGTACGCTGTCGAGCGAGATATCCAGACGGGGTGTTTCAACCGTGTCCAAGCTAAGACCACACGTTGAACAGACTGTCGCTGATGTGACAGTGTCGAAGACGCACCTGAAGTACTCGGAGATAGCGCTCCCCAGCACGTACATTGCCGTCGGACCGAACAGGCCATGGTTAGCCTTCCGGGGGTACCACGACGTAGGAGACGTGTTGAGGAGGAAGAGTGTCTTGAGGGCAACGGCACCCTTCAAGTGGAACGGTGCGATGAGCATCGTTGAGCGATGTTTTGAGACTGAATCAAGTGGGGGTCGAGTGATCAAAGATGAGGCTGAGCGAGATGTTGGACTGAGGAGGATTTGAGCGCGAGGCGCGCCCCACCTTATATACTGGCGCGTCGGGTCGCGCACGTGGGAGGCGCGTTGATTCGCATTCAACGAGGGTCACATGTCACGTGCTCGACGCGTCGAGCGTCGTCGCCACACTCGGTTGGAGGATGCGATCGTGCCACTGACACTGGCAGACTCGCACCCGACGCCGGAAGACGTCCGCCTTGGAGAGTAGAGACAAGATTATGCCATCGACCGTCGGTGGACGCCTGAAATGGGAGAAAGTCGGCTGATACTAGTGCTAGTACTCCGCGATGATCCTGGCACAGCGCGCGCCGGACGAGTAAGTACTACTAGCAATCCTGGTGAGCCTATGTTTTAGTCTTGACCATAGAGACTTGAATTGTGCTGCTCAGCAGCCGGGTATCGAAGCAAGCTCTGGCACCTTGCGTGCCAGTGAGATGTGTCTCCCCCGGCCACGGTGCACTTCCCGATCGGGTGGTTGTGAATGGCGCGCTGTGTCTGTACCCCGCCATTGTTGGCTCCCCATCGGTTGCAACGAGCAATGGTCCCAATGACTTACGCTGAACGCAACTGCACTAATCATGGGAAATTAATTCTGTGTGCTAGCCTTTCAAGTCAACTGAAACGGTCTGCAGGACGAAACCCGGTAGGTTATGAACGACAGCGGATCGCTCACGACATGTCATTCTGGCCTTCACGGTGATGGCACAGCATGACCGCAGGACTCTCCTGGCCCTATTTATCGTGCTCGTTGCTCTCCGGGACGTGGCTCATTCCGAACCCCCACCCCCCTCACTGTCTTTCCCCTCCTGTTCCTTTGTCTCCCTTACCTCTCCTCCCTCCCTTCCTCCTTAATCATTCCCCTTGTCGTTCCTTTTCCTCCCCGTTGATTTCCGCCCTTCCCTAACCGCTGTATCCCTCATTCGCAGGCATCCGTCAACATGGGCCAGAACCAAGCTGGACGGTTGATCCTAGACCCTGTCCTGACAGACCTATTGTACCTCGCCGAATGTCTTGCTGCAAGTGTCGTGACGGGTCTACGGGCGAAGCAACTCGGAAAGGCGCCATGAGGCGTCAGTAACCGGTAAGTGACATGCATCTGAGCTAGAGGGAGCCCCCACCTGACAACGGCGCTGGGCAGAATACCTACGCTGCCCCCGGCGGCCCCCTCGGACGACTCTCGGCCCTTGACAGAGGGCACGGAACCAGCTTTGAAATCTCGACCGTTGCACCTTGACCAAGCCCGAGGCAACAATACTGAGGCAGTGGATGCTGCCGTAACCATTGTCGAACGCACGGAAGTCGCCTCAGACCTAATCCATAGAGGTAGCGAGCCCTCAGCACTGCTAGACGTTGAGTTTGTAGAGACGCGTATAACAGGTGACACGCTCTGCGGACAGGTTCCTGATGCCATACTGAATACAGGAATGCCAGAGTCCTCCATGCTACTCACCGACATGTCACCAGCGGCGCAAGCGCATATACAAGATGTACCCCCTGCGCAATCTTACGCTGCGACCACGGGGACGGCTCTGTAGGTTCTCTCTGATCTCAATGTATGCCACTCTCATGCATTAAAACCACCTGCCAGTGCTCCGCTACACCTCCCCGTAAGCATGCCAAATGAGACGCAAGGGGGTGTGTGGAAATCCTCCGCGACTGTATCCCTCGCTGTGCTCGTTGCCTTTATGACATAGAAGGGCATCAAGCTCCGCATCCGCTCAAACCGAAACGTACCAAGCAATGTAACCCCGGTCAGGGAGCAGAACCAGATGCAACAAGGCCCAGCAAATGGTAGTGATGCTGGGAATCGCGTACCTGGTCCAACGAGACCGAGGAGGCGGCCGTTGTTGCCCGCCCACGCGATATTTATGCGTCTCAGCTTCGAAGAAACGACAGAGTGGTATCGCAGAAACGGCATTGCCGGTGGGGATGTGAGTAATCGTCACTAAGTTTGGACGTTCGCAGCGACTGATTCTATGCTATATCATAGGATTTCCCTAATCTACCGGTGACGCTACCTTCTGCCATGGCTGCTGCCATGCAGCAGCCTACCATTCCTCCTTTGTGTTTTATACCGGGCGGTTCCATGGTTCGTATGATCGACATCGTCAAGCCCCAGGGCCCATCGCCTGAGTTTGAGAACGATGGCAAGGGAAACCAGGTCGACCGCCAGCGCGTGGCATCAAACGAGTCTGTTAGCGGGGCTCCGGCGAAGCGGCGCGGCAAGACCAAAGCCAAGAGGCGGATTGCGAACACTCGCAAGGTACGCACTGTCCCAAGCTGGCGTCCGTTCTAGTACTCAGTTTTCGATAGTGGGTGGGTCTCGACATTAAGATTCCGACAGGTGCGTTGTTCGAGCCGGAGGACTGGCAGCGGGTGCTCTACTAGGACTCTGTGGCGAACGGCCCTGCAGCTGAGGCTCACGGTTTGAGTCGACCCAGCCGGCAGCCCCGTCGCAGGTGTGAGCACTGTCATCTACCGGTCTTTTTGATCAGTCTTTATGTGTCTTAAGCACGATTACCGATTACCGACGCTCTTTGTGACGTGTTTTGTGTACTTCATGATGTGTAGCTCAGCCTATGAGGTCCTTGTTTTCTTGCATAATGAGATTTTCCCCACGAAAAGGATGTGTGACAGTATACTGACTTACCGACGTCAGCTAGCATTCGTGTAGTCAAGGTTCTTCAAGTTGCATCTCGGACCACGATCCTCCCGATGAATGTGTCACAATATCCCCCCCGCGGAAACTACGGACGACTTGCACCACACCGCACACGTTGCTGTAACCTAGTCTATTGCAGACAACGCCTATGAGATGATCTACGACAATATCTATAGCTTCGCCTTGGCGACATTGTTCTTGACAAGGTCCTCAACGTCTCGGAACTTGTAGTACAGCTTGAGGGAGTCGGGGTTCGCGACCGTCCCACTCGGCTTCAGCGTAGACCCGGAGACAATCTGCTTGACGGCTATCTCTATCTTCTTGCCATTGACCGTGTACTGCGCCAGTAGAATGAGCCCGAGATGTTACGAACGTCACGGCTAAGTCATACGTACAGGGATCTCCTCTATCTCGAAAATGTGGGCGGGAACGTGTCGGGGGCTCAGCGCTGTCCGGATCGCCGAGCGGATGCGGTTGACTAGGGCATCACCGAACGGATGACCGGGTCGCATCTTGAGGAAGAGCAAGACGCGCTCGTCCTTGTCTTGCGGGCGCCGTTGGCCCACGCACAGCGAGTCGTCGACGCCGTCGGAGAAGTCCTCGAGGACGGAGTAGATTTCTGCGGAGCCGAACCGTACGCCGCTGGGATTCAAAACTCCGTCACTGAAGGTGGCGAAATTGAGTGAGTACAGTCAAGGGGGCCGTGATGAGACTACGTGCCTCCGGCCGAGGATCATCAGCCCCTGCGTCTTCGGGTTCTTGACGATGAAGTCACCTTGATGCCATACACCTGCCCTGCCGTCAGCTTTACCCATCCAAAAGCCATCCAGTCGTGAAAGCACGAACCGGGGTACGTAGTGAAGTACGCCTTCCGAACTTTCTCTCCCGACTCGTCGCCCCAGAATCCAAGCGGCTGGGAGGGGTGCGGCCGAGTGCACACGAGCTCGCCGGGGACACCTTCATCCTCAACATTTTTGCCGTCGAGGTCGAAAATCTCGACCTTCATGCCGAGCGTCTTGCATTGAATTTCTAATGCAGCGATGCGTTTCAGCTTAGGTGCGAGGCGCGAAGCGGAGCATGAATACCAACCTCCAGCATATACGGGCAGCGCCGGATTACCACCAACGACTGTTCGTCGAATGGTAAGTACGACGGGATCAAGTCCCACTCCGGTCTCGATGGCTTACATGCGCCGCATATATCCGTCCCACCTGAGACCGACACCAGATGAATATCGGGGTTGAACGCCTGCTGAGTCCACTCGAACATCGGAGGCGTCAGAACAGAACCCGTGGAAGCGATAACTCGCAGCGCTGCAAACGAGGCGAGCTTTGCTGTCAAGGTATGAGACGTCAGCGCTACTCCATGCGGGTATGACGTGAGACACTTACCAGGTTCTATGCCCTTCCCCTGCACCTCGCTCAAAAACCGCGGACTTGTCCCAAAGACGGAGACTCTGAAGCCATCTCAGGAAACGCATCACCGTACAGAAACGAAGGCAGACTCACCCTTCGTGGCTAAGGAATCGAAGGAAGTCTCGCACGTCGGGATGGAACGGCGAGCCATCGTATACGACGATGCGGGTGCCGCATGCAAGCCCGTGGAGCATATACGGCCACATCATCCAGCCTGTCTGTGCGCGAGCGTGAGGCCCGCGCATTGATCGAATGAGTGGGAGTTTACCGTCGTGTACTGGAAATACGTGTCATTCTCCGTAAGTCCCAAGTGAATGCGCATGTCTTTCTTCGAGTTTAGCAAGACACCCTACGCGCAGCGCATTAGTACTCATACACATGTCGACAGGGGCGCCGTGGGTCGTGCACCACTTACTCCTGCTGTGTGAATAATACACTTCGGCGGCCCTGTCGTCCCCGAGGAGTACAGGATGTACAGAGGATGACTGAACGGCAATTGCTCAAACACCAATGGTGCATTACCACCCGTATCCAAGAATGCAGACATAGTCATGCTTTATCGAATTTAGCGTCAGTCCTTGGACAGACAACGAGATAAGACCGCTTGTAACGGACCTCTTTGGGATTCTGGCGAATTGATTCGCCGGGAGATCCCTGCCGCTCGCCACACTCGGGAGGAGTACAATGCGCTGCAAACCATGTGCGTCCAGAGCTTGTGCTACCTCCGCGACTTTGGGTACAACGTCGAACGACTTGCCCACCCAGACAACCTCGGTCTCAGAGAAGATGATCTTGGGCTGGATCTGTCGGTAGCGGTCCAGTATACCCTGGGACGATACAACCATAAGGCTCAGTGAGAATGGGGGAGAATGGTGAGGCCTCGTACGTGAGTGCCCATGTCAGGTGCCGTGCTTGAAAAGATGGCACCTATGGTAGCGGTGGCCAAGGCGATCACCACAGCGTCAATGCTGTTGGTGACGATAGCTGCAAGGTCTCATCGTGATTGATATGACCGAGGGACGAAAGTTCATAACATACCTGCAACTCTGTCCCCTGTTGTGATTCCGCTGGCTCGCAAAGCTGCGCTTAGCCGCCTGACCATTTCCCTCAGTTGACGGAAGGAATAATGCTTCACGTCACCAGACTCTCTCGCAGCAATGACAGCAATACCGTCATCAGTACGATGAAGCAGATTCTCCGCATAATTGAGCCTGGCACCGGGGAACCATGTTGGCAGCTCCTTGATCCGGCCTTCTTCTAATATCTGTCGGGAAGGTCACTACCCAGCGTAGCACGATGTCAGGCTCATGACGTATTACCTTGGTAGGGGTTACGGATGATATGATACCGGTGAACTCCCAGACGTCCATCCAAAAGTCGTAACTCTCAACGGAGTACCTATGCAGCTCATGGTAGTCTCCTGCTCGGACAAAGTGGTCAATGAGTAGCAGTCAGAATCGGAGCATACACGCACGCAAGTTCAGCGCATGTTTGCGATTGATCATACGCCGTAACACCTCCAGCGGGGTATAAGACGGTCCAGAGGGGCTCCAGATGAGTTTCGACTGTGCGAAGTGCCCGGCGTCCATGTTGTTGGTGCAATCCACGCGCTTAGTGGGTCAGAACTGTGAGCCTCACGCGATGTACTTCGGTGCAGACGAGAGCACGATATCGCACGAAGAAGAGTATGCGGATATAACATTCTGACGAGGCCGCGCTTGGGGGAGGGTCACGGTCGTCGGACGCCCGAATGGCTGTCAGCTGAACATCCTCCCTTAGGCGTTCTCGGCATCTGCCGACGACACGCAATGGTCTCCCAGAAAGGCAGGCGGCGCCAGGGCAGCGCGACCTGCACACCGCTGCCTCAGCCTCTCCTCCACGACCAACCCCCCTCAACGCTCTGAGCACGTTCCTTTCATCGCCTCGCGCGCTCTTCAGTCCGGCTGGGACTATCAAAACGAAGCACCCCTGCGCTCCCTTGATTGTCTCGCATGCCGACCACCATGAACGGCAACCACGTCAATGGAGACGCGACGTATTCCAAAGCACCAAGCTTTGAGCGCATTCAAATCATCAACGACGAAAAGCAGTTCACGTGTGTACCGTGATCATCGCCTATGTTCTGTGAACTGAGCTCGCTGCAGGCCGGAACTCACCCATCAAGTTGACCGGTGGGGCCTCCAGAATGCTGGCTTCGACTATGACATTGTTGCAGTTTTTGGCTCTCAATCGACCGGCAAAAGTGCGGTAGAGCCACGCGACTCATCTGCCTCTTTTGCTGACAGTGCTCGCCTTGTCTGCAGGTACACTGCTGAACCGCCTATTCGGTACCAACTTTGACGTCATGGCCGAGTCGCAACGACAGCAGACCACGAAGGGTATGCGATGATCACAGAGTTCGGAATGCACAAGTATTGATCTGCTCTAGGTATATGGATGTGCAGAGCGAAGGGTATGAACATGATGGTCATGGACGTGGAGGGCACAGATGGACGTGAACGTGGAGAGGACCAAGTAAGTACGACGCGAGTTCACATATGACCATCGTTGACCGTTCTCTAGGACTTCGAGAGGAAGTCAGCACTCTTCTCACTTGCATCATCCGAGGTGCTCCTTGTCAATTTGTGGGAACACCAAGTCGGACTCTATCAGGGCGCCAATATGGGTCTGCTCAAGACTGTATTCGAGGTCAACCTCGGTTTGTTCGGCAAGAAGGCCGCAGACGGGTTCGTACTCATCAACCCATCACTGAGTGTGCATGCTAAACGGGATTGTGCTAGTCGCAATCAGCGAACATTGTTGCTGTTCGTAATTCGTGACCACATCGGTACTACGCCCCTCGCGAACCTGCAGGCAACACTCACGGCCGATATGCAGAAGATCTGGGAGAGTCTGTCTAAGCCACCAGAGTTGCAGGACCGCCAGCTCTCCGACTACTTCGACCTTTCGTTCGCTGCCCTCCCTCACAAGGTGCTCGAAGCGCAAAGGTTCGAGAGCGAGGTGCTGGAGCTGCGGAAGCGATTCGTGGACAAGGCGAGAGAAGACTATGTCTTCAAACCAGCGTACCACAAGCGCATCCCCGCTGACGGTGTTGCTTTCTACATGGAGGGCATCTGGGTATGTCGCTCCTCCTAACACTATCCGATGAATGTAGAAGATGTTGATATGTGTGCTTCCGTAGGAACAAGTCCAAAGCAACAAGGATCTTGATCTGCCTACACAGCAGGAGCTGCTTGCCCAGTTCCGGTGTGATGAGATCTCCAGCGCAGCACTTGCTGAGTTTAGCGAGCAGGCGAAGCCTCAGCGGAGACCAATCGAAGCAGGCAAGGTCGTGGAGGGTCTCGGCGGTATGATGCGGAACTGGCGCACCACAGCTCTCAGTAGGTTTCGTGTTCGGCTACGGTACGCGGAGTGTTGACATTGGCGCTACGCAGCCCGGTATGACCGCGACGCGTCGCGGTACCACCAAGGGGTATACAAGCGCAAACGCGCTGATCTCATTGGCGTGCTCGACTCGACACTCTCGCCACTTTTCCTGGGGCAACTGAAGAACCTGCACAAGGCGTCTCTAGTCAAATTCAAGGACGAGATGCACCAGGGCATGCGTGGCGAGGGCTACAACTTCGCACACGTCGTCAACGCGGCGAGGGAGCGCTGTGAGAAGCGCTTCGGAGACGGTGCGAAGGAGGCTCTTGTGGAGGGCACGGACTGGACGTACGAAGAAGAGTACGAGCTCCTTCAGCAAGAGATCAGGAGTGTCGCGAACCAGTGCCGGAAGGATGAGACAAAGAAGATGGTCAACACAATCGAGGTACGTGCCACGTCGATCGACGCATTGTGTGGCTGTTGAATGGACGGTGTTCTTCGATCATAGCGGAACTTCAAGAAGCAGATATCGGAACCTATTGAGCTCGCTCTCAACAAGCCCGAGCATGACATGTGGGACAACGTGCTGACGGCATTCCGCGAAAATCTCACGAAAGCTGAGTCGTCATACCTCACCAAGGCTAAGAGTAAGGCATCGTCAGTTCATCGTGGGCGTTCATACGCTGACACTTCACGTGCAGGCTTCGACTGCACCGATGACGAGAACGAGACCGCACTGGCTTCCCTGCGGAAGCGCGCTTGGCTGGCATTACGGGCCAAGGTCGACGAGCAGACAACGGACGCCGCGTTCCTGACCAAGCTGCGCACGTACTTCGAAGAGCGTTTCCGGTACGACGAGAACAATGTCCCTCGCGTCTGGAGGCCCGGAGATGATATCGACGGTGCATTCACGAAGGCGCGCGACCAGGTACGTTGTGTTCGTCTCCTCGTCCTGAACACTATCTCAACGTACCCTGTATTGGAGACCCTCGAGCTCGTCCCGATCTACGCAAGAATACAGCCCATTGATCCCTCGTTGGCGTTCACGCTGCCGTCCGAAACCTCCGATTCGCTCAACGACGCGGACGACTTCGACTTCCCAGCAACGCTCGTGATCTTCACAGAGACGAAAATACTCGACATTATGGCGCGCTTCCGGCGTGACGCGGACGCGTACTACGTCGAGGCGAAGCGCAGCACGGTCTCGAGCGTCGCGCAGATCCCGTACTGGATGTACGGCGTCCTCGTCGTGCTCGGCTGGAACGAGGCGATGGCTGTGTTGTTCAACCCGCTGTACTTCGCTATGCTGGCGCTGTTGCTTGGGTTTGCGTGAGTTTGGTTCGTCTTCGGTGATTTTCTTGCGGAGCCTGACGGTCGTGGTGCAGGTACATAAGCATACAACTTGGCTTAGTGGGACCAATGATGCAAGTGGGCCGGACCCTCGGGAACGAGGTACGTCGCGGCGGACGAGAATGACATCAGTAATCAGTACTCACTGACGTCGCAGGTCTACCGCCAAGCCGACACCCGTCTCCGCGAGCACTTCGCGCAGCCTGCCCTTGCACAACCCGTGCGCGCGCGCGGTAACAGCAGCGACGAGGGCAACCAGGAGCTCCGGCGGGTGAAGGCAGAGCCAATGTAGATTCACGTTTCTTGACGACTGATACGAACATTTTTATATCGGACGGGATACCTTTTCTTGTAATTATCGTATCGCACTTGTCTGACTATGGATCGTTGCATTGATTGCGTTCTTCGGTACTCGGCAGATGACTAGAGGGCAAGGCGGGATATCGATGTGTATTACCGTGTCGCTGACATCGCCAGAGTCTCGATAGTATGAGATACATTTTAGTGGAGATCACCGAAGTACGTTTCGCGACTCAATTATATGGGCATTATGCCATTACAAGACGTAGAATACAGGAGTCTGACAGTGACACTGGGAATTTTCCACCGATGATAGATGCACGAGCACCGTAAATCAGGTGGAAAGCAAGAACCGAGGCGTACGGAGTTTCACCAAGACCTGGGCTAGTAAAAGTAATCGAAGTCTTCGCGTTCGTCGTCTTCAGAGTTATCGTATGAGTCGTAGGGGTCGCCATATCCATAGAGGTCGTCGGAATCAAAACCATCGCACACATACTCTATGCCCAATCCGAATGTGTCGTAGACCCTGCGCTCTTGAATTCGGATAGGTGCAAGCTCTGACTCGCCGTCAGGGTACAAGTAGTAGTCGCCCCTTTGGAGGGTCGGTTGCTCAACGCCGTGTCTACCAGGAGGGGGAAGAGTTAGGAGACTCATTCAAAATGGCGTCGCATGGGATGCGTGAGTTCTGGGCACTTACTCAGTTTTGATATGGTGCACAAGCTTGGAAGGTGCGGCTCCGAAGATGTCCATGACGTGGAACGAATGAATCGAAGTCAGTTCCACCGGGGAGATGCCACAGTATGCGCAACGGTAGTTTCCTTGTCGCATGTTGGACCTCTGTACTCTCTCTCTTTGCTCATCTTCGCGCTCCTTAACCGCCGCCTTGTCTGCATCAGTGGCTACTCTCCAACGACCGATATCGAACCCAGCACAAGTGTTCATCTCCTTGATCTACAAAAGGGCGGGGAATGAGGTAACTTAGCGAGCCACGCCAGGGGTAGATAGCGCAGGCGGGACTCACAGCTCGGCGCCAGCTCATGACCTTGGCACCATAAACTGGCTCGTCGTACACCAGCTTCAGCCCAGCATTGTCCATGTCACTTTGCGTCGCTACCTTCACGTCCTTCCCGCATAACTCGATGAGCGCACGGACCCTATCAAGTTTGGGGGCGACGCAATAAGACGACTGCGCCCACGAGTGCGTGCGACCGCACGCCTCGTACACGCATCTGTAATAGTTCATGTACTGATACTCCGCCTTGTCGTAGAGTGCCAAGGTGGACTCGTGCATGAGCAAATGAGGGTAGTGCAGGAACTGACCGCATTCCTTGGATTCGAACACCGCTGCGGCAAGGTCCAGCAGCTCCACACCGTCTTGCGCCTCGACGCCGCTCTCCTGCAGCATCCTGACGAGCTCCGCCCTACGCTCGCGCTGCCAGCGTTCCTCCAGAGCGGGGAGCATGAGGACCACGGCCTGCAAGGTCTGTTCGGTGACGGCAACGTCATTCGGCACCTCGAGGGCCCTGCGGACCTCAGGCATCATGGCGAGGTCACGGCACCTGGGCTTGCACTCGTCTGCAGCGGTGCGTTTGGGCTGCGCCGAGCGCGCGCCAATGACCAAAGACTTCAGCAGTTTGAGGCGTTTGAGGATGACCTCGCGTCGTTCGGCACCGAGGCGCTTGCGCTTGACTTCTTCCATCTGGGTGACCAGCTCGCCCTTGATCTTGAGCCATCCTGGAGGCAGAGCCCGTCAGCACTGCACGTCGGTGGAGGCGGTACAAGCGTACCTCGGTTCGTGAGGGGCTTCGACAGTTTGACGTGGGCGTTGTCGCATAGAGGGTAATAGCCCTGGGCTGCGAGCTGGTCGAGTTCTTCGCCCCAGCCAAGCTCGCGCAGCTTCGCCACAATACTAAGTACGCAGTCGCCTGTCACATTTGTGCACATGCATTTCGGACCTCCCGACTCACCTTGCAAGACGTTGCTCGCGGGTGTCCTGCAGCTCTGCCGATCTATTTGCGGCCCGCCTCTGGGACCACGCATGACATAAGGCTGTGTGCTGTTGAAGAGCGAGCGGTCAGCTAATACGGTGGGTCGATCTAAACGCATTGGAACGCACATCCTTGACGGCCCGCACGCGCGCTCGTTGCTCCTCCATATATGCATCCCATGCCTTGGGGTCGTCACGGAGCCTCTCCCTGACAGACTCGATCTTGTCAAGCTCTGGGCGATGATACACCTCAGTGCGGCTGTTCACTGATACCTGCCACAGGAAGGGGGCATCAAAGCTTGCAGACGCCGTAGCTCGTGTGGCTTACTTTAGCAAAAATGTCCGCATCGGAGAAGCTCAGTGCCCAAGTGTGGTTGTCATCATAACGCCAGCCCTTCGAAGAGAAGGTGCTGACCCCTGGTCAATATATAGGGCACACTCCAATACAGATGTCACTCACTTTGCTTGGAGGCATGAACGACAATATCGCTTGCCAAACTCCCAGTGAATCGTCTGGACGTTGGGCTTGAGACAACTCTACGCATACCAGGTAAGCGAGCGCTCTCAGGCCACGGTCGCATTGACGTACATGACAATATGGGAAGAACGCGAGAAAGGCATATGCAGGCTCGCTCAGGTGCGCAGGGCAATCCGGGAAGCCATCGACATTCGCCCGTGCTGCTTTCCATATGCTAGCCGAGTTTCGGTTCATGAGTAAATCGCGAAAGGGTTTCGAAGTGCGCGCGAGGTTGAGCAGGTCGCGAGGCTCCAGGAGGCAGAGGATCTAGTCCAGAGGGAGTGAGCGGAACGTAGCAAGGTTGAGACGTAGCCACAATACCTCCATGAGAATGTCGAGTGGCATACTGGGCATATCCTTCAGGCCTCCCCGCTTGCCTCGCACATTCCGGCGACCATTCTCTTTCTTCTGTACGGTCTGAGCCACAGCTGGAAAATTATCTCCTAGCTTGTGTTCGAACGCCCTTTTCTTCCTTGGTGCCATTATGCAGTGCAGTGGGAGGTAGATAGTCTCAGCCTGAGGACGAGAGATGACGGACAGAGACACGGACCCGAAGATATTACAGTAGGCTTCCCGGGGCGCATGAAGATTGCGCATTTATCAATCATCTTATTGCTTACGTCGCATATGTAGTGGCCCCTGAACGTTTGAACTTTGAAGAGGACCGGTGACCGTGACCCTGTGAGGAATATATTATTCAATTATAATCACATGTTACCAGTGAAACCGGGATGCATGAAATGGCTATAGACTCTGTTCAGCCAAGGTTCCAGATTTGCCAAACCCACTGGGTGATCAGTATCAGTAGTAACACTCACTCAGTTGTAGTAGCTATAGGCTAGAGAGCCAATCCGCCACAGACGCGTTACGTTTGCGGTGAGCGCGTTTACATGAGCGCATGTGAGCGCTGAGCCTCGGCGCGCGCTACATGAGTTCCTTGCCCACTGGTTGCCCTTATTACGATAACATTGACCCATCTACAACAGCCTCCCTCGCGACCTGACATCTTGATATGGCCAAGAAAAGCAAAGACCAAGAACCTACAGCGACACTGAGCGCTGTCACGAATCGAGACATTCTCCAGCGCCTCAACTTCCTGTACCAAGCGAGCGCATACCTCAACACAATCGCGCCTCATGCTACTACGGTCTCCCAAGAGAAGAGCGAGTCACGAGGAACCGGTGCCGAGCGGAAAGCACAGAGGAGCCAGCTGCGAAGGCAGAAGAGGCATCCCGCTACTACCTCGGACCTCTCGCGTACGTATGTCACAGCAATGAAGGCTATCAGCCAGAAGGCTACGGTCAAGATGTGCGCGTTGGTCTCGTTTGTTCTCGCTGCCTCACACTCACAATATTGTGACGGGCGACAGGGATCCAGCAGTCAAGCGGACCATCTGCCAGAAGTGCAACACAGTGCTCGTACCGGGGGCGACGGAGGAAGTAAGGATACGAGGTGATTGTCACGCATCCAATACGGTTTCATGCACTCACATATCCGGCAGCTTCTCGCGTTCACGGGAACATCGTTGCTCATGGATGCATGGCCTGCGGCTTCGTGCGTCGCATTCCGGCACCCCCGACTCTGGACCCAGATGCCCCTCCAGACTCTATCTCTGCTCCAGCTGTCTCCCTACAGCGGCGGCGTGTAGAGGACGGCGATGAAGCGATGGACGTTGATCCAGCTCCCGCACCGGCTAATGAGGTCAAGAAGCGGAAGCGGAAGGCACCTCGACCTCGCCTTCCTCCTTTGTCCCAACGAAAAGGTCATGTTGTATTCAGAGGGGACAAGAGGATAGATACTGAGGACCTCACATAGCACATTAGCGGATGTCGCGTTTACGTTTGTAAGATGACACTCTCAGCTGCTGCTGCTCCCAGTGTGTTCGTAACGGCATGCAGATAGTGTCTATCAATGATACTCTCATCCCAAGCCGTATTTCTCCTATGCTCAGCATAACTAGTCTTCGTTCCCCGTCATTGAATATTGAGGATTGACCATTGCTGATATCTATGTTACTCGCTACCGAAGAACAGGAAGAGGTTACACTATTATTGAAATGAGGTCAATTATGCGATTAATCAGTTGTAGCGTACGATAGAACCGACGGATAGTCGAGGAGTAAGTGAATATGGAGGAGCTTGCGACACATCATGCATCCACTCGCATCGCGATAAATCGAGTCAGAGATCGAAGTCGTCGAGGTCAAAGTCCATCCAAGGGATGTGGTGCATGAGTGCGTCATACGGGGTTGGCTTGATCCGAATTGGCTCGAGCTCACACTCGTCATCGGGATGCAAGTAGTAATCGCCGTCCTCGAGAGTCGGACTCTCAACACCATGCCTACACGCCGTCTTAAGGGTGAGCATGCATGAGAGGTATACTGACACTCACTTCGCGCTGAGGTGGGGCTTCAGCTGGCCGAGGTCGCAAATACTGTGCCAACTGTGCTGCCTTGGAGCGTCGCACCAGCCGCATCGCATGTTCCCATACTGCAGGCGCCTCTTGCGGTCTTTGTCCATCTGCTCGTCTTCACGCGCTTTCACCGCTGCCTTGTCTTCTTCGGTGGCCACCTTCCAGCGGGTGGCATCTAGGTCTTGGCGAAGGCTGGCATGCACGTACTTAATCTATAGATGTTCCGAGATGATGTCAGCAAATAATGTGTGCGCTCCCTCGCGACGTGTGATAAAAACCTACAGCACGGCGCCAGCTCATAAGCGTCGCTCCAAACTCTGGCTCGTCGTACACCAGTTTACCGCCGAGGTCGTCCATGTTCTTCTGCGTCGCCGCCTTCGGGTCCTTCCCGCACATCTCTACGAGCGCACGGACCCGGTCCAGCTTGCATGCGACTCGGTAGCGCGACACCGACCACGGCATTATGTACCCGCACGCCTCGAACACGCACTTGAAGTAGTCCGCGTACTGAAACTCGGTCGAGCTGCAGAGCAAAGGGAGCGTCTCACACTCGTGTATGATCACGCGGGGGTGGTGCAGATACTGCCTACAATCCCTGCATTGGAAGATCGCCACCGCAAGGTCCAGGATGTCTACGCCGTCCTGCGCCTCGACGTGATCATCGCGCAGCCCCCTGACGAGGTCCGCCTTGCATTCGCGCTCCCAGCGCGCTTCGAGAGCGGGCAACATGGGGACGATGGCCTCATACAGGTTCTCCTCGCTAACGACCGCGTCGTTCGGCACTTCAATAAGCCTACGAACCTCAGGCATCATGGCGAGGTCCCTGCACTTGGGTTTGTACTCGTCCGCGGCGGTGCGCTTCGGGGGCGCACTCCGTGCAGCTGTGACCGCACTCCTGAACAAAGTGAGGCGTTGGTAAATGATCTTGCTCCGCTCTTCGCGGAGACGCTTCTGTTTGATATCCTTCATCTGAGCGACAACGTCATCTTTGATGTTCAGCCATCCTGCGAATCACCTCTCAGCAACGCGCTTCCTAGACATTCACACGTGACCGTACCTCGGGTCGCGAGGGGCTTTGAGAGCTTGACGTGCGGATGGTCACACAGCGGTTCATAGCCACGCGGTGCGATTCTGTCAAGTTCATCGCCCCATCCGAGTTCGCGTAGCTTCGATACAATACTGTGGAATACTCATGTCAGATGCAAATATGCGCCTCGAGCTACAACACGTACGTCGCGAGGCGCTGCTCACGGACGTCCTGCAACTCCGCGGACCTGTTGGCAGCCCGCTTCTTCGACCAAGCATGACACAACGCAGCGTGCTAAGGGCGAGCTACTCAGTTACTGCGCAGGCAGCACGGGCTTCCGGACGTACGTCACTGACAGCGCCAACGCGCTGTCGCTGCTCTTGCGTGAACTTCTGCCATCCCGCCGAGTCGTTACGAAGTCTCTCCCTAAACGGTCGAATGCGATCGAGCTCGGGACGGTGATAGAGTTCGTTACGGCCGTTTACGCGGACCTTGGGAGCAGGCCACGTCGGTCAGACGACACAAGAGTTAAGCGAACGCGTCCTACTTTGCTGAAGATAGCTAGGTATGATAGGCAGGAAGCCCAGCTGTAAGCACCGCTGTACCGCCAATCCTTGGACGATTCGGTGCTAGGCCTGATCAACAACGGGATCACAACATGACATAAGACACTACTCACTTTGCCTTGAGGCAGGAAGGACAATATCGCTTGCCGAACTCCCATAGTACCGTCTGAACATTCGGCTTGAGACAGTTCTAGGCAACGTAGATCAGGTGTACAGACTGCGGGGAAGGCAGCGTATACCCACATGACAGTAAGGGAAGAAGGCAAGGTTCGCATATGCAGGTTCACTCAGATGCGCGGGGCAGTCTGGGAGATCTTCGACATTGGATCGCGCGGCTTTCCACATGCTAGCGGAACTTCGGTTCATGAGCAGCTTGCGAAATGGTTTCGTGGTGCGCGCAAGATTGAGCAGGTCGCGAGGCTCCAGGAGGCAAAGTATCTGACACGTAAGGATGGGTATATGCTTGGCATAATATACGACAAGACACGAAATTCGTTTCCGTACCTCCATGAGGATGTCGAGCGGCATACTGGGCATATCCTTCAGCCCGCCTCTCTTACCTCGAAGATTCCTACGACCGCCCTCCTTCTGTGGAGCAACCTTGGTTGGGACTGTGGCATCGTTGCTCTTGCTGTCGAGCTCGACCTTCTTTCTCGGCGGCATGCCGAATGATGCAGAGAGCTAAGAAGGCTTGCGACGAGGGGTGGCAAAGTGGCAACGGAGGCGCGATACAACCGTACGCGCAAGTCACGGTGGAGGTTGCTAAAGGAACGTACGCCGGCCGCGTTCATTCCCGGCCATGAACAACCCGATCGGCATGTTCCGAGTTGGACAGCGTCATCATGGCCAGCTGGAGGCCATATGGATTTCACGTCGGCCAGAGGTTGTCCTGAGGTGGCCACAAGCTGGTCACAAGCTGGCTACCAGATCGTGAGCGCCCGCCGCCAAGCGTGTCACCGCGCGGCGCCCATACGTGACGTGACGATCTCGATGCTCCATCACCGTCAAGACGCCGAGGATCATGCCTGCGGCTGGTGGCTAAAATGGATTCCCGACATACGTCCAACCTAAACTTCTTTTCCACGTCCAGATGCCGTCATATCCCTGGTTGGCAGCTCAAATACCCGTCAGTATCCTTGTATCGAGTCGGTGTGAAGGCTCGGCGAGTCGGAGACTCATGACAAAGTCTGATCATGAGAGTATTGGCAGCCGATTTCGCAGGGAGATACGGATAGAAAACCACCGACAATATACATACCGATGTGGTTCGCACAAGAGGCTTGCGTGGCAGGCTGCCTGGCTTGCTATAGAGGTTATTCCAAGGTTATTGTGCATCCCATCTTCCAGGATGATTGGTCGTAGACACTGCGGAGATGCACGCGACTTTTGGTGCGTGATGGGACATATTACTAGCTTGTTAGCACTGAACTAGGAATAAGGCGACGCACGCTGATATTTTCTCAACACCCGCAGGATATATCCCAACAAAAGGGGTATCAATTTTCGATGACAAGAAGAATGAAGATCAACACTCTCACTATTGTCGCACGTAGCACGTTGCGATGAGCTGCGTGTCCTCGTTGTAGTGCGGTGCTGGGTATCGACGTATCCTTGTAACGAGGACTCAGGCAAGTCGTGGCACATATATTATCACTCTCGTATTCTAGCGAGATGTCATACTCACTCATTTCACCCGTACTATCCGATTGTCGAATTCTGCTCAGAGCCTGAACTTAGGCCGAGACTAGGGTGGTCGCGTGAATATGGGGGAGGCTCTGAACCCTACGCTCCCATGTGCTGCCGGCCTGGAATGTGTAGGTATGTAGCCAACGCTCCCGCGATGCACTGCATCAGCTTGACAGCGGGTGACACTCACCACATCATGACACTTGACGGCGCAGCGTTGTGGGGGGGGGGGACTGCTGCCAGTGCTTCGTCCAGGAGTCGTCGCCGTCTCCAGACATGGAGTCTAAGTCTGAGCCTGGACTCGCCCCAAATCATGAGACACATATCGCACAGTAGGATGCATACGACGCGATGTATCCCGTACAGTCGCTGTTGGAGAAACCGGCTTTCAGGCGCGTATTCCCAGTATGCGCCCAGGCTCCTGCCACCGAGACGCATGCAGATGGACGTGCGTGAAGCCTGTCACTGCCCTACTAGCAGCCTGTCTCTCAGCTGTGCTCAATATGGTGAGTGCCGATCCATTCTGGACTTTCTGTTATGTCAGCTCACTCACATCAAACAGTGGGCTATGTACGGTGCCCGCCTGTGGATGGTTCGATAGAGTCTACAGTCTACAGACTCTGTCGAACCACCCACAGGCGGATCGATCCCTGACGCGTCGTACACGTGAGACGCGTCGCGCGTTGTTGAATGCGAATCAACGGGCCCCATAGGCGCCCCACGCGTTGCGCCGCTATATAAGGTCGTGCGCCGCGCCTCAACCTCCCTCAGTCAACATCTCACTCAGCGCATAACACTCGCACCTCACACCCTCTCAGCCTCTTACTCATCGCTTACAACGATGCTCTTCGCGCCATTCCTCCGGAAGGGTGCCATCGCCCTTAGGGCACTGCTCCTCCTCAACACCGCTCCTGCCTCTCGGCACCTTCGGACTGTCGGCTCTCATCGCCTTCTCCTTGGTACCGCTGGAGTTCTGATGTTGGGGTATGCTATGGACGAGTACTACATGTAGTGCGTGCTCATTCTTACCGCTAACAACAATTCACTGACGTACACTACCAGCTCGCCCCCGGTTCAACCACTCTCGGACGATCTACCCGGTCTGGACTTCATCTTGGATTCGATGCCTAAGGTGCTCCTGTTGGACGCCGCACCCGAAGTATTGCTGCTCGACGCCGCTCCTCTCGGTCCAAGTGAAGTATACTCTTACGGTTCAAGCATCAGCCTCGTCGACGTACTAGTAGTACCCGAACTGGACTGGGCGGTCCCGGAGACACCCACCATTCGTGCGCCTGAGGCAGACACGGTTCAACCATCGGATGACCTCCTCATTGACATCTACCTGTTCTACTATCCTCGGCTCCCTGCGGACATCGATGAGTCATTCAAGCCCGTTGCGCCCACCGACGACCTGCCACCCATGTGGACATGGGAGGAGCCCGAGGCGTTGTTCGAAAGGATAGTCATGAAGAAAGGTCGCTTCCCAGTGCACCTCGGTCCAGGCAGCCCTGTGGAATACCTTCTCCTCTTTGCTCGTGGAAGCGCCTTCCTCTACCTGTCTTCTGCAGTTTTTGTGGAACTCATATTCATCCCCGGCGCGCTCTTGGATCTCTGGAAGATGTATCAAGAGCATCGCCGCCGTCAACAGCGCTATGCCAGATGAGATAGTTTTCCGGCATCGTGGTGCGCAAAACTTAGTTCCCGCTTTGAGCCATGGCTGATAGAGTATTGGTCCGTAGTCCCGTCCTGGTGACGATCGCCGGCTATGTCTCAGCGGGCTGTTCAGCTCAAACGGTTCTCGTCTGGCAATCTTCATCGGTATCGCATCCGGCGCCCTTGCTGGCTACCTCGACATTGCACCAAGTCGCCGGGCATTAGGTTGATCCTAGTGGCGGCGTGCGCTACTCGCCTTGCCTCCTGTCCAAGGAACATATGCGCAAGTCGTGGAGCCGAGTCAGCGACCAGGTGTTCCAACGAGCTCTATGCACTCCTGGACGCCTACATCAGCTTTCCTCGACCATGGTTGTCTTGCATACGCCCTGCGCGCCCAACACCTACGCTACTTGGTTAAGCCAAGAGACTGACAGCTTGTCTCGTCGACTTATCTGGTCTTGGCTCGATCGACTTATCTCGTTTTGTCGAACTGGCTTGTATCCCTTCCCGATCTGTTTACCTTGCATACTATTGCCTTTACTGTAACAATCTCGCGGGGATCACATTCATCATTGTAGAGGGCAGGGGTTGCACTGCAGCACCGGACGCGGTGTTGGATTGCAACTTCTACGCTTGCCTGACGATCTCAGTAGCTTAATCAACTTATAATATATCTCATCCTCCGCTTTCTTCATGGATGAGTACCAAGACGCTGCTAGTAAGTTCTACATACCCGTATGCATGTCAGCTCGGTCATAGGCACATGGCCAACGGTCATCATAGCCCGCTAGGTGATCCCGGCCCACCAGGCCGTTGAACGTGGAACGGAAACTTCAGTGGCAAGTTCTACGTGAAAAAGGATGCACCGAGATCGTGCCAGAGGGATACACATGAGGGACGTGCTAATAATACCTTTGGTCATCCGAGTTAGTGAAAGACTCATCAATCAATGATTTCACACCTCTAGTGAGTCACGTCACGCCAGCGCGAGTATCCTCCGATCGTGTGGATTCTGCACTGAAGATCAATCCGACTGTTCTGCTTCTCCGTCAGCCTGGGGCGTTTGAAATCATCTGGTAGTAGGTAGAGTTGGCGCAACGTGGCTGAGCACTACATCCAAACCACGTCGGTGGCTGTCGGTGGGCGCCTGGAGCATTTTAGAGCGCCAATCATTTCTGAACACCCCCGGGAACCCCGGGCCGGGTTGTGGCAGAGTGATCGTGACTGAGTGACACACGATTTCCATTGCTGCTAGACGCGTCACAACTTGGACAGCAACTCATCTTGCAACGTAGCCCGGGATCGGACCTGCACTCCGACTACACGACAAGGCGATAACTCACTGGCGAGATGTTAGTACACTGTACTGACATACAATCACCATTTGTGCAGAACGCCACTGGCACCGACATCACCTACATATCAAGCTAATTCGCACACACAAAGGCTTCCGCCATGGTAGGGTCGCCCAGCACGCACCCCAGAATTTATGTGGCCTTGTGCTGAGTCGATGATGCTCAAGTGGGTGACAAGACAGGTCAAGATGATGGCCGGGGGAAGGCTGAGGCTGAGCACTGAGCGCTGAGCCCGCGCATAGCACATACTGGTGACCGGCAACCTTTACCTGTCGTAGACTTGAAGATGTAGCTGTTTGACAATTGCGACAACCTGAAGGCTAGACCAAGCTAGACACTCAGAGATATCGATCACGGCATGCTGCCAGGTTTCCTAGGTGCGTAGCGTGCTCATATATATGCTACGTCGCTCATCGGCGCTCCTTTGTCTTCGATACTGTATCATTTTGACAGAGGGCCTTGGACCAGAATAGCTGATGGTGACGTACGGGAGCGCGGCCTTCCGAACCTGCTGTCGCATTTATGGCCCGCCAATCCTTACCACGCAGGAAGAATTCGACAATTGGACGTCCGGCTCTGCAATCAGAGAACGAGGGTGAGGGCGACTTACTGGGGTTTACCCTCCTAGCTACCGTTGGATAACCTGTACGTTGGAACATCGGCACTCAGGATTTTAGTCGGCTCTGATCACAGAGTTAGACTTGGGGCTCTGGATTGCCTACGATGACTTGATGTATGAGAGATGCGTCGCACAGGAGAACGTATCTCATACGAGGGATCGCTTCAAGGTGCTGCCGCCGTCGTAGACTGTTCAGCAGAGAGAGCAAGGCGGTAAGCTCGGGTAAGCCACCAGTGGCACTGCGGCCATTTGTAGAGAAGTTCGCGGACGGACGTGCGAGCAGGCTGTCACCCTAGCTGCAGCTTCGCTCAATATGGTGAGTGCCAATATATAATCGGTCCTGCCTTGGCTCGACTCGCTCACATCGGGCACTGCAGGTCGTAGCTTAGGTACGGTGCTGCACGACCTACCGGGCGCGCCAGCGGGCTCATCTCCTGCTTCTCTCAAGCCACCCACCCGCGGGTTGATGATCGCCCGACGCGTCGTACACGTGAGACGCGTCGCGCGTTGTTGAACGCGAATCAACGGGCCCCATAGGCGCCCAACGCGTCGCGCCGCTATATAAGGCCGTGCGCCGCGCCTCAACCTCCCTCAGTCAACATCTCACTCAGCGCATAACACTCGCACCTCACTCCCTCTTGCTCATCGCTCACAACGATGCTCTTCGCGCCATTCCTCTGGAAGGGCGCCATTGCCCTTAGGGCACTGCTCCTCCTCAACACGGCTCCTGCCTCTCGGCCCCTTCGGAATGTCGGCTCTCATCGCCTTCTCCTTGGTACCGCTGGAGTCCTGATGTTGGGGTGTGCTATGGACGAGTACTTGTAGTACGTGTGCATTCCGAGTCCTCCCACCAACGACACTTCACTGACGTACACGACCAGCTCGGACCCGGTTCAACCACTCTCGGAAGATCTGCCCGGTCTGGACTTCATCTTGGATTCGATGCCTAAGGTGCTCCTGTTGGACGCCGCACCCGAAATATTGCTGCTCGACGCCGCTCCTCTCGATTCAAGTGAAGTAAACTCTTACGGTTCAAGCATCAGCCTCGTCGACGTACCCGAACTGGATTGGGCGGTCCCGGAGACACCCACCATTCGTGCGCCTGAGGCAGACACGGTTCAACCATCGGATGACCTCCTCTTCGACATCTACGTGTTCCATTATCCCCGGTCTCCTGCGGACGCCGGCGAGCCATTCAAGCCCGTTGCACCCACCGACGACGTGCCGCCGGTGTGGAAATGGAAGGATCCCAAGCTGTTATTGATAAGAATACTCTTGAAGAAGGGCCGACTCCCGGCACATATCGGCGTCGGCAGCCTCCGCGAAATTCTGATCCTCGCTCTTCGTGGATGCTGCGTCGTTACGATGGTCGCCACCGTACTCGACATGCTCGTTCTCTGCCCTGCCATCCTGTGGTATGCCTGGCGCGTATATCAAGACCACCGTCGCCGTCGCCGGCACTTGGTTAGATAAGTTGGGCCCTCGATATCGTGGTGCGTGCAACCCCGTCGTTCGCTCGCTAGACGTGGCTGATAGATCGATCTTCAGATTGTCCTGGAGACATTCTCGCTATGCCTCGACGAGCCGCCCATCCTCAATGGTTCTGGTCTGGTCTGCCGACATCTGTCGGCCCTCGCAATCGGTTCTCGGCGCTCAGCATCTGGTGGTCGCATGCCATCGGTGATCCAGGTTGATCCTGACGACCGCGTCCCACCCTGTCTCGTTGCTCACCTAGCTGCAAGCACGACCAAACGGGCACCTGTGTGAGGTTCAGCTCTGCGCTCTACTGCCCTGTGGATGCCTCGCGTACTGGACTCCTTGGTCGTGTCGGTTGAAGGCTCAAGACTCCGAAGATTTGTCAATCTCTAGCTGTGTTTCACTTCCCTTGCATCGATATGTACTCGGCTCGCATCTTGACCCTGTCTGATATACACACCGAACCATCTACTATACTGTGGCAATTGTATGATAGCGGGCCCGTCGTCGTCGAGGACAGGAGCTGCACTACAGCACCGGACGCGGTGTTGTACTGCAGCTTCTGCCCTGGCTCAGCGACTTCAGCATAACTTGTATGCTAGTGTCGCACAATATCATATGTACACTTATGTTTCTTCGTGTGTTTTGTGTACCCGCTTGGCCGGTGTACTCTTGCACTGGATATCAGCCGCCAATCACAGACATTCGAAGGTTCGAGCGCATGTTGTCGCCTGTGGTTTCACTGGTTGAAACTGAGCACA
Organism: Fomitopsis pinicola; assembly: GCA_001931775.1. Classification (NCBI taxonomy): domain Eukaryota; kingdom Fungi; phylum Basidiomycota; class Agaricomycetes; order Polyporales; family Fomitopsidaceae; genus Fomitopsis; species Fomitopsis pinicola. The sequence goes on from MPVS01000025.1 coordinate 170,733, forward strand.
CTGGGATTCCAATGTTCGATCCGAAAGTGGGTTGCTCAATCGTATATTTCAAGGCCGCATCGATATACGGCGAGCCTACTGAGGACAAGTAGCGACGAGACACGTATGGTGTATGGTAGGTAACGCGAGAATCGGGCGTCGATGGCTCAGATGCGCGAGGGCCCGGCGATAGGTTGTCCGTCCGAGTCCACCCACGCGCCATCGCGAACGCCCTCTCGTTGGTTCGCGACGAAGTTCTCGAGCAGCGCTTGTTGCCACTCTTCCTGTTCCCAATCTTCGAACTCGTCCAGCAGAGCACCCGTAGGGATGTCCACGTCGAGAATCGGCTGATCTTAGGGTTCAGTACGCGGTCACGGATTGAGGAAAGACCGCGTCGCTGACCTGGTCATCCTGTGCAGTATCCGCAACATGCTTGGCGCCCTCTGCTTCCTCCGTCACGGTATCGGACCCGTCCACCAGGCGATCGTTGGAACCTTCGCGATTGACCCGCTTTCCCTTGCGATCGTCCCGGTGCGGCTCCTCGGCGTCGCTCTGCGCAGCAGAGATGGACGGCGGCGTGGGGTTTGTATGCGTTCTTGGCGTAGGTGCAATCGCTACAGCGAGATTGGGCGGGACCGCGGCCGAGGCCAATTGTCTCGAGTTCATGAATTCGGCTACGTGTTGGGCGGCTTCCTGTTGGGAAGAGTCAGCTAGTGCATCTGTCGCGCTAAGGCACTGAATGCAACTCACCGAGGTGGGTAACGTCGGATCATACACCAACGCATCAACATCGCCGACTGCATACGTGTCGTCGGATGGAACTTCGTCGGAGGGCGGGGTCTGCGTGCCATCCAATTGAGGTTCCCCGCCGACAAAACGTCCTCCCCAGAAGTTGTCCGGAGGGGGATCAATGACCCAGTCATGAATGAGGTGCGCGTCTCCATCAAAGACTGGCACTCGCGGGTGACGGCCGATCTGAAGGATATTTCGCCTCCTAACGCGACCAGTGATATAGAGACTGAACGCAAGCAAGCAGCCAATATAGGTCACAGCGAGCACCTCCTCGCGGTGAATCGATCCAAGGAGATTCTGCGGGAGACTAGGACGTCATGCAGAGTTGTCAGTCTAGGTTGTTGGTCAAGGCACGAAACATCGAAAACGCACCTGGCCATCTGCCCGAGTGTGTCGGCGAGCGTGGCAGGAGGGAGTTCCTGCGGCGGCGTCTCGGTTTCCAAGGCAGGGTCGTACGTCGGCCAATTGTACGACGTCCAACTGGCCTCATCTGCGTAGTCGGGAGCAGAGACTCCGGCTGGCTCCTCGTCGGGAATGTAGTTCCGGACGTACTCGATGCCTCTCGACTCGGAGTCATCCTGAGGTCTCGACTCGGGTAGTTCAGGTAGCCTACTGTAGCCTTGTGAATATATACGTTCTCGTGTAGAGGAGCCAGTGGTACATACCTGTAAGTGAACAAATTTCGTACCCCATTGCACACCCCATGATACCCCCGAGTCACGTAGCGCGTCAGTCCACCAGCGCCATCTCTGATACGCCGCCACAACGTGCGATAGCGACGGGGCGGTGGGGGTCGCCGGGGTCGCCGGGGTCGCTGAGGTCGCTTCCGAGGTTGTTTGGGTCGTTTTGACATGCCGACCCGGGAGTGCTGGATCGAACACAGATGGAGGCTTGAGGAGAGAGGGTGAGCGACGGTGACCAAGTCCGAGGGGCACGAACCAAACACACAAGATCTGGTTCGTATCTCTCAGACTGGCAGCGGAAGAGATGTTGCTGTCATGTTGCGAGTGTGTCGTCACTCGTCACTAATGGTGAAGGCTACAGTGACATGTCAGCTTCCTGTTTAGGCTCCTTTCCGATGCTCATGCTGGCCGCCGTTTACAGTGCCCTCGAGGCTGTGGCTTGTGTAGGCAGGTCTGTGATCTGAGTGAATAATGCGTACACTGCGCCACGTACTAGATTGATTGAACGGTATTATCACGTAGCAAGGCGGAATTGTAGTACTCACCCGTGTGCTGTACGCCGACGGTCCAGGTCAAGCCATCGGTTCTGTTCAAGTAAGGGGAAAGCGAAGCCGACGTCTGCCACACGATCGTCGTGACGCAGACGAGTCGGACCGCCTGAGCTGACCATACTAAGCACCTGCCTTAATGAGCCGTACTCCCGGAAGCATTTGTGGCATTGTGGCGCGTTTAGCCAGCGCCGCCGGCGCCATCACTGGCACACCTTGGGCACACCCTCAGGCTCAGGCTGCTCATCCCTTGACTTGGTTCGGGGTCTAGGCTGGTAACCTAGGGTCCGCCCACAGGACGACCACTGCTTAGTGCCACAGCCGCTGTTTGACCGAGCCTCCTGCGAAGATCGGGAAAGAGATGACGTGCGTGACGACTCGGAGCCTGGCAAGGTAGTTTCTTTCAAGCTACGTCGCGGAACTGAAAGCATGCCAGCGCAACTGGAGCTCGATGCCACCGCGGCGTACTCTCGATCGACGCTATAGCTTCACTTGCTATCAGACGGTCCGGGAGATCGAGACTAGTACCGCGGCGCAAGGTGCACAACGACTCACAGGCTGGCATTGGATATGCCCTGTCCAGGTGAGTCGTTGTTGCACAATCAGCTTCATGACTCGAAATCAAACTTGTCTTGCGGTGCGTCGCAGGGTTCGCTGCCGTGACCCCCGCCGAAATCTGTCCCGTCACAGGATGTCCCCAATCCACTACGTCGACGACCTGTTGTATGCCTCAGGCCGGGTTCATTTTCTTTGTGCCGGCTGCGGGCGCGGCTGTGGTAGCGCGGTGTTGTGTGAACATTGAGTGCGTGATTAGGCCCCTGTGGGCATGCATCATGGGCTCTGATGGCTTCGTAGCCTCATCGAATCGTACCTATTGGAGGACTGATGTGCATTGCAGACAGCGCAATCTGGGCTCGCTGTAGGCGGCAACATGCTTGTGAATCCTCGAGGAGTGTGGATACTGTGCGCTCCATGCGGCCGCAGACGTGTGTACCATCTTACTCCGGACGGCAGCAGTTACTCAATGCATATTTTCGAACCATAGGAAATGTGCAACCGCCAGGCGAGAAGCTGCAATCCTCACTCTCGCTAGTGTTCACGGCTTGTGGACCGTAGTAGCCTAGGGTATGATCGCCACACTTTCGCCCAACGAGCTTTCGGAAATTTGTGCTCACTAGCATTGCACTCTAGTTGCCTGTGTACTACTGCACCCAGTGCTACTATGCGGCCATTGCCAGTCAGTGGGCCCTTTGAGCTATGGCGCAGGTGTACATCGGCTCCAGGTCAAGCTCGAGCGTGGCAGGCCGGAGGGAGCTGGAGACTGAGTGCACAGCCTCGAAGCGAACTCTACTCGTCATCCAACCACGATGGGCGATCGGGCAAGACGTCCGCGGTCAACGCGGGTGGCTTATGTATTGACAGCGACCCCCCGACGCGTCTGGCACGTGAGACGCGTCGTCCGTTGAATGCGAATCAACGGGACCCTCACGTGAGTGACGCAACCCACCGCTATATAACGCGGCGCGCCGCCGGTCAGTCCCCCCAGTTCAACATCGCATCTCAAGCATCGCACAACAATGCTCATACATCCTCTCCTCTTGCAGGGCGTCGTCGCCCTCAAGGCCATTCTCCTCTTCACCTTGGCTCCTACTTGGCACACCACGTTCAACGACGGTCGCTTCCGGCACCCTACCATCGGACAACGCGTAGCGTCGACGGCGCTGGGTTTCACACTCGCGGGAGGCTACATGTTGTGCGTTTATCCTTTCACACGCGATTCAAGGTAACTGATAATTCTTCAGCATGTATGGCAACCCCATCCACCTCCTCGACCCTGCGCCCCCTGCATGCACCCATCTGGTCGTCTGGCAGTCGTTCTCTGACTTGCTCGCTCCGCGGAAGCCTCCTGGCTGGATCGACCCCTCTGAGCTCGACTGGACGATCCCGGGGCAACCCACTCTTCGTGCGCACAAGGTCGAGAAGGTCGTGCCGCCTGACGTCATTTCCTTCGACATCTACATCACCCAAATCGACATTGCACGCAAGAGCAGCGCCTTGCGGGACGACGAGGAGAAGCACTTCGTGCCGGTTGTACCTGACGACGCCCCACCCCCGGGGTGGCGGTACGAGCAGACCGAGCAGATGTTCCACCGTCTCTGCCTCAAGAAGGGTCGTCTCCCCGCGCATATTGGGCCATACAGGGAATTCGCCATCGGTGTATGTCGCCTCGCGGCACTCGTCTTCTTCGCCTTCGAGCTCGTCCTTGTCCTCTTGCCCATCCCAAGAGCTGTCAAGAAAGCTTGGCGAAAGACGAAGTCCTTCATTCGTCGTGAGCGTAGGCGCGAACGCAGGCGTCGCCGTCTACGCAATGGGTGATATGGTCTCACTCTCGTTGTGCGTCCCCCGTTCTATCTTCTGTTGGGTCTCGCTGACTCCGCTCCTAGTTCTGTTCTGGAGACAGGAACGACGGTGATACCTTGGTCTAATCTGGTTTGGTTTGGTTTGGTCTTGGCGATCCTCAACATCATCTCAAGCACCCGTCAACATGGTCTCTCGGTCAACGGCATACCGACAGCGTGTCGGATTGATCCTGAGAGCGCTGAGCGCTCGACGGCATCACTCCCTTGCGACTGGTTCTTCACTTGTCCCATGCCTCAACGAAGCCTTGCATTCAAGTCTCTGGACTCTCTCCGTCTCCCTGGATCATCTTGCCTTGGTTTCATCTAGCTGCATCCCTTCGGTTTGTCGCCACTCTGGCCCTCGACTATGTCACATCTATCATTCATCATCTCATCGAACGTCCGTCTCGTGGCATCACCCGATGCGACCATCTCGTATCTTCACCGCTCAACGGATCTGTCTCAGGCTTCACCCATCACCTCGGTCACCCATCTCCTGATCTAGCCTTTATTTTGGACGACACTTGCAAGCACCTGCCTACTTCCAGCACCGCGATCCACCGCCTCACATTGCATGAACTCTTGCCGCACCCACGAACTCGCAGGACTCGTATTGCCTTGCACACTTGCATCTTATTGTATAATAGTACCTATCACCCGCGGTCAGGAGCTGCATCGCAATGCCGGACGCGGCATTGTTTTGCAGCTTTTGCTAGCTTGAACACGATGTACCATAGCATGTAGCATACTTACTATTTATGCATCAGTCGAGCCATTCGTAGCTGCAAAGACGAGTTGTGCCCAACGCTTGCTCCCCTACACAATACTTAATACAATATACATATACACATCTATTTTCCACAGAGAACGAGAACGAAATAGTAGACTACGCTGATTAAAGTTGAGAGATGTGCGCAGACCAGTCACATGCTATCGAAGGGTCAAAGTGAATCTAGCGTCCAGATGGACCAGGAACCGGGTTTCCTTCCGAATCAATGAGCCGTTCATATGCCAGTTGCTGCGCCGCCAGCTCCTGTAGCGCCTCCGACTTGTCGCTGTAGCTCTGAAAGAGCTGGCGTTGTAGCTCCTCGAACTCGCTCCAGCCACCTTTAGGACCCTCTTCGTCCAGAAGGAGGGCCTTCCACTGCGAACATTGTATCAGTTGCGGGTCCCAGTCACACGGAGGCTCGTGTGGTAAAGAGGGATACGTACCAGAGCGAACTGTTCGCAGCCCGGCGCGCTCTCGCTCATCGACTCGGCACCGTCCAAGTCGTTCAACGACGGCTGCTTTCCCTCTGAAGGAATAAGTTCGCTAAGACTAGCACGTTCGGAACGGTTGACGCGCTTTCCCTTCCGCTTGCTTGATTGCGTTGTTCCGGAGGCCGGCGGTGTGTCGGGACGATGTGGGCGCCGGTCAGCTCTCCCGGCAAACAAACCCCACTGCCGGTAGCGCGACGTCGTGGTCGCAGGCGAGGTGTGTGTTCCTGCTACACCCTGGTGTGGGATTGATATGAATACAAGTCACAGCGTTGCGTAGTGCCTACTTACACTCGTACTACCTCGTGAGGGTCCGTCGAATTGCACCGGCCCGTTGCTCGGATTCACGTCGGCGTGCCAGTCGTACCGCAGAGGGGGCGAACGGGTAGGATCCTGAGTGGAGGGGCCAGATGCCAGCCAGTGGGGGAATAGAAGAGAGGGGACCCATCGGTCTGCAAAGGATGCGCCACGTTGGACTGGGGGCCGTCGGCGGGCATCCGAGCGCCCCTCTCTTCTTCGCGCCCGCCCACCGAAGATGGATGGCAGCGAATCTGCCTGGGACAGACCGCGGATGCGGATGTACAGCAAAAGGAGCACCAGCGTAAGTATCAAAATCAGAAGTACTTGTCCGTAGGGTCGGCTGCCAGAGAAGGTTAGTTACGGTCTAGATGTGCGGAGCGCGTATATGTATGCACCTGGACCGGAGCCGGAAGGGATCATGCGGTAGACTCGGACGAGCTACTGGTTGCTGCACGGAATCGACGGCCGGTGGGGTCGATGCACATTGACATGCCTCGTCTGGCGTACTGATTGCCGGTGGCAAGGCCCCGCGCATCGAGCTGGGAGCCGGTAGCCAGAGCGCGCTGCAGGCATCGTCAGCTCGGAATATGTATCCCAGACCTGGAGAACACCCACCGTTCATCCCACTGTCGCTGGACATAGTGTGCGCTCTCGATAGTTAGACGGTGAACTTGCCGCCATGTGTGGGGTTGGTCGTGGATGGCAACCTCGGTGACAATTAAGGCTGCCATGAATCCCGCAGCGACATATAGTAGTAGAAAAGGGATCGCCATGGAAGTGGTTGCGCGCGGGGTAGGAGGGAATGGGTTGCTCCGGTATGCGGACTCGTACCAGGGAAGGGAGAGGGAAGGGACAAGGACGAAAGCGAACCAAAACCCACCGGCGTGGTCTCAAACATGCATGCTGTCCCTCTACATCTAAGCCGTCTTTGTGAAGGGGCTGTGAAGGGGCGCGTCCGAGTCGCGATCGACGCGTCTCCTGCTTGGGGCTGCACATCACCCGCCGCCGGGACGTGTGCCACAACTTGAAGCTCTGTGTTGAACAATAGAGAGCGCCTAATAAGGCAGCCGAGTTCACACACCGGCACTCCGGGTAACAGGAGTATCACATGCAATGTAGATAGAATCACATGCATCGGGATTGGTATTAGTCAGGTACTATACAGTAGCTTAGTCATACGGTCTCCTACATGTATATAAGGACCCCTGTAGAGTAGCTCAATCCCAAGTCGCCTACAAGCAACTTTGTGTGCATCAAGCCTCACAGCAACCCAACCAGGTAAGACAGCGTCCCGCTACACTGCGTAAGATAGCCTGCTCGTCAGGTTATGAGCCCTGGTCACTGCGCGGTACTGCGCCCTTGAGGCTGCGTCCGCTGCGGGCTAGACTGGCTTACCTGGATGTCGCCCTTAGGGGCTTTGACGTCAGGGGGAGACTCTGCGCCTACAAGGCTGCGGGTCAGGACCATTGCGCCTATATGGCTGCAGGTCNACGTCGCCCTTAGGGGCTTTGACGTCAGGGGGAGACTCTGCGCCTACAAGGCTGCGGGTCAGGACCATTGCGCCTATATGGCTGCAGGTCGAGCACGGCTTCGCCGTTGCTGTCCCCAACACTGAGCATCAGGAAAAACTGATTTTCCTTATCTCATCTCAAGCAGACATATGCAGGCTTATCAATGCATGCAGGTTCTTAAGAGTCCTTTCTGATATTCACAAGCAAGGAATGAGTGCATAA